>KZ993843.1:0-33153 GCA_003614705.1 Blyttiomyces helicus | reverse complement strand
CCCCCCCCTGCCCCTCTCTTTTTCCCGCCCTCCACCTGTCTTTCTCGCTTCCTCCTCTCCTCTTCCTCTCCTCCCCCCCACCATCTTCCCTCATCCCCTGCCCCACTCCACCACTGCCGCCTCTCTTATAACTTAGAATCCGGGCAGAGGGCATGGAGTGACGGGCCACGGTGCATGACGGGCCTTCATGAGTGTTTCAAAGACGTCCCCCCTCGAACCAACAAGGTATCTCTCTCCTCCCGGAAGGTAAGTTTTTGGTGAGGTCCAAGAAAAACGGACCTACCATTGGCGGCATGAGAGGGCCGACTCTGCCACACGGCGGTCCGGCTTTACTCTTCCGGCGGAGTGAGGTGCCTGGAATGCTGGTCTCTCGGAGAGACTGAACACCACCAGTGCATTCGTTCGAGTCACTTGTGCAAGGCCGGGTTTCGCCAGAGAAGTTCAATGGCCTCTTCTTCACTTGCACCTTTGGCGCGGAAGAACGGAAAGGGTTGGCACGCAATAACGGCGACATAGACGATGACGAGTTTCGAATGATCCAGTCGGAAATCCGGTGGGAAATCTCCAACAGCAGAATCTTTGCGGCATCTTGTCATTAGAGGAAGCTCCTCTGATGCTTTTGTCTCAAATCCCTCTTCTCTCTTCCCTCAAGGCAGAATGGGGGAGGAAAACATTGAATATCTCTCCCCTCCTCCCTCCTCCCTGCTATTTTTTTCAGCAGCCGCCGACGTGGAGGTTAAGAGGCAGCAGCGCGGTAGGAAGGCAGAGTGGGTTAAGGGGGGGGGGGGGGGCTGACCCAGAGATAGAAGGGACCGATTGCCGACGGTATGTAAGGTACAAGACTTCAGAGCAGAAAGTGCATGTAGAGGAAGCCCGGAGCCTTGAGACCACAGTAAACGTAAAATAGCTGAATGGGAGGGGGAAAGAGAGTGTGGGGGACGGGAGGACGAGGATGATCATTGGCGCCGGTATTTTGAGACGGCGGCGTTGACAAGGCACATCTGTGTGTGCTGAGCCTTAAAGGCCGGCAGCATGTGTTGGGCGATGCGGCTCAAAGCTCTCTGCTTACTACTGGGGAGCTGAGTACTCCACTCTAACGGTCTCACCTCTTCCAATCCTCTATCATATGGTTCCAATGCCAATCCTCCATGCGTCCCCTTCATTGCCTCGTCCACATCTTTCCCTACCTGAGAGGTCAACCCCCTAATATTATGCGTCCAGGTGTCGATTGTCACCCGCACCAGGGGATGGTCGTGCCGCTCACTTACGTCCAAGTCCCGCCACCGACTACCCAGACACGACGGCCACATCTATCCACGTGAATACGACAGCGACAACCTCGCCGCCAGCTCAGAGGGGAAGCGCCGGCTCTTCCTCAAGACATTCTCGGAGGGCAAGCTACCCATCCTCAACCTCTCTATTGCGGGATTCCGTCAAAATGCTGGGTTCATACATGTGGCCCGGAAGCTGAATCTGCTGAGGAGACAGTGGGGGATCGAGCAACTCGAAAGTGAGTGTAGTCCTCGACTGTCGCATCCAATGGGCGGGCGGTAATTTAATGACGTAAACTCACAAGCTTTGATTATCCATTGTTCAGGCAGTCTGCCCGAGCGGGCCTACACTTACCCTGCGGCTGTCGCGCGCCTTCAGTTGATCTTCAAACACATCCGGCAATTCGAAAAGTTCTACGACCTACATGGCCACCACCAGAAACGCCTACTTGTGCACCACCTGGGTGAAACGGCGCTCTCCAAGATGGGCAGCAGCCTGATACCCATGGGTTTGACTGCCGACGACGCAAGCATCCCACCCCCCTTATTGTCCGAACATTTCTTGAGAGATCACCTTTTACCCCGTCAAGGAGTGGGGAACGTCGCATGTGAGACATCTGACCGGCTAGGGCATCAATCTGCATGAGTCCTGATTGAAAATGACTGCTAACAATTCACCCCTCCTGCAATATCCCTCGATCCCAGGCAGAGTCTCGGGGCCTTGCCGACTGGGGTAATCTGGAATGCAAAATGATCGGACCGCGCCTTAGGTACACTGACCCGGAATGGTGCACCCAGCGTCGTCCATCCTCGTGGAAAGTCTGTGTGTGCCCAGTGTCCGGCCGCATTGTCCAGCGAGACGTAAACGCGGTGCGTAACATCACTGCGGCCTTCTTCTCCCTTATCTTCTCCAAGGGCGAGCGGCACGGCAACCGCTTGCAATCGAAAGCCCACAGGTAATCAACAGAGGTAAAACCAACATTGCACAAGTTATGATTCTGTCAAGTGGGTCAATTATTTGACGTTGCGTCGTCGGTAGACGTAGGCACCACAACCCGGCATGTGGCAAGGGAGGCGCAGATTGGGCAGGGGGGGGGGGGTCCAATCTTCGGGTTGCCCCAATTTAATTGCCAAGAAGGCCATTCTTGAGGTGTAGTTTAGTGTACTGCTTACTAGGGTCTTCAACACTTCAAGACTAGGGGTCAAGGTGGAGGTGTCAAAGTCTCCTTAAGGTTGGGGAAGAGGTAAAGAGGATGATTATTCCCTAATACAGTTGCCACCACTAAATATCTTAAGGGCGTGGTGCTAAGCCAAATACAGGCGTGATGTAGATGATGAGGGAGTACAGGGGGTACATATATGTATGAGGGGGTTTTCCTTGACTTGGATCTGGCTACGCTGATCTGCGGCGCAATACTTCGGGACTCACAAGACTAAGTCCGACACTCTCTCCATCCAGGCCTACAAGGGCCGCCCCCGCAGACCAAAACGGCAAGGGTCCCAACTTGTGGCGCCGACCCACTTTACAACAGCCTCCTGGATTTGGACCGAGTAGCCAACCGCCCGAGTAGCACATAAAGGTGAAATCTCACAAGAGCGACCAACGGGGACACAGACTAGGAGAAAGGGCACCCGCTATGGCACATCCACAGTTGTGGAGAGGCTGAGTAACACAGCATGGTCCAGTTCCCATCCTGGTGTGTCACTGGTACTCAGCTTCCTGTAAGTTTGCGTGTCTGTTGGGGCGGTGAGGTGCGAGTTGGCAGGAGTCTTGTGATGAGCAATCGTTGCACTAAGGCGTGATGCTGTTGCTCTCCTTACCAACACAAGTTCCCCCGACCAGCAGGCGACTGGGTGTTCAAGCAGAGCGCTCAGCCCCCAATGCTTGGGTTCCAGCAACAGCATCACGAAGTCTCAGTGACGTGGGTAGGCAATGCCCCTACACCTGAGCAGCAGGTAGCTGGATTTGACGGTGCACGGGCAGCTATCATCCCAGTCCCGGCCTGTAGAAAGGCCAGCATGAAGCTTCCGACCCTTGCTTTGAGGCAAGCATGTAGATCTTGACCCCCGGTTAGTACCGGTTTTGTGATGTTTTGGGGTGGATAAGTTGAAGGGGGGCTTATGGATCTAGGAACAGTGCCTGCATAGCCACTTGCAGTAGGCGGCGGTGTCCTTGACAGTTTTGAGAGGCTTCCAGGCAGTCCCGTTGTCAAGCCAGTCTAGGCATTTCACTTTCTATCCCTGCCGGGTTTACGCTTCTTTTGTTGGATGACAGTACACTTGACAAACCACTAGTCATTGCCAAGGATTTGAACTGGTTCAGGAAGCGGCTGGGGCGCTTTCTTGCAGTACTTGGAGGTACAAGGGTCAAAATCCAGTTCAAGGATATTAATTTTGGAAAAAGGGGTATACCTTAGCAATGTTCAATGAGCCCAGGTCCAGCTTGTAGGTGTCCAGTGTAGGACTGTGCGCGAGGACGACATAAGGGGCCTGTCCAGTTTGGCACAAACTTGCAAGGTGGGGTAACTACTAGGGGGATATTGATTTTGTCCAGCTTCAGCATGACCTTGTCACCAATCTTGTAGCTTATTTTGGACACGGCTGACGTTGAAGTCGAGGAAGAAGCCGTCTTATGCGCCCTTCATTTTCTGCAGGACAGTTTTCCGGATTGCCTTTTGGTTGGAGACGTAGCAATCAAGCTCAGCGTAGTCAGCTTAGCTGTGATGCCTGATGACCATATCTGGATAAGCAAACTAGAGGGAATGGGGGACGTAGCCTTGTTCAATTAGAAAAGGGGGCACCCTGCTGTTAGGAGCGGGGGAGCTATTGATACAAAAATCCAGGAAGGCAAACAGCAAGACCCAGTTGGTTAACGTGCACTTGCTATACTTGGGCATCATGTGTTCAACCATCTGGATCATTCTTTGCATTTTCTGTCTGCTTGGTGATGGAGTGCAGCTCCTGATGTCAGCCATCTCGGTGAAGGCTTGCTAGAAGTTGCAGATGATCCGCAGGTTGCAACTGTTACAAAGACGTCAGCCGGCTGACCTGAGCGTAGTCGCGGGAGTTGTAGAGGCTTGCAAATTGCGTAGTTGGTGTCGTTTAGGAAGTACAGACAAGGATAAAGCCGCAGCTAGTGTAGTCAATAAAGGACATGCAGCGGCAAAGTTCTTTGCCAGAGGGACCATATGCGATGTGGCATGCAAAGTTGTTGAACCCAACCGTTTTCCAAAACACCTCAGGAATGGGAAGTAGTGTGAGGAACCCACAGCATCGCTTTGGGTCCTTGAACTGCTGGCAATCAGGACAACTTGACACATAGTCACCAATCTCCTTGTACATCCCCAGCCGATTCCACTCTGCCACCACCTTTACCACCATTTTGGAAATGTCCTGTTGTCCGCCCTCAATCAGCAGGTTGTGGTATCAGGCCGGGACTTTCGGTCGCATGACCTCAGGGTCGTAGAGCTGGTCCTTGTTGTAGAGAAAGCCCTTGCGGAATGAGAGCTTCTTCGGGTTTGCCGTGCGCATTGCCGGGGTAGATGCTTTGGGGCATGCCTTGATCTCAAGATATAGTCATCAGTTTCCAGGTACTTGTCGAGCTTGTTGGCCGCTGCAGAGTCCTTGAAGGCGGCGTGGCTGTCAGGCACCTGGAGGGGCTCAACCTGCACGACCACAAACTGGCTGGTGATTATTCCAAGCAGGGGGTTGTGTGTGATTGTGTTGAGGTGTTCATGGTATGAGATGCAGTGCAGAATGTACTGTGGCATACAGGCAAGCAGGTCTGCGACGGTGTTGTACTGACCTGAGAGGTCCTTAATGTTGAAGTCGAAGCCTTGAAGGGACTCGACACATCCAGCTTGTCGTTGACTCAGCTTTGTCTGGACTTTCACAATTATCAGCAACTTGTGCTTGGTTAACACAATGAACCAGACACATATGAGCTGGCCCAATTCGCTTGTGGGAACTTGAAAAGGGCAAGGAGCTCCTCTTTGTGAACTGGGTAGTTCAGCTCCGCAGGCGTCATCTTCCGACTGAAGAAGCCTACAGGTGGAAGGCGCCGGAGGCTTGTCAGCCTTTTGCAATATTATGGGTAACTATGAGAGAATTTCATCTTCTTGGCGGGCGGCTTGGGCAATCTATCCCCCAATGGCAAAGTAGGATGCGTCAGATAGTACGTAGGTTGGCTTTGATGGGTGGTACAGTGTGAGTACCAGTGCCGTGCAAATGGCGGCTTTCAGGAGTTGAAGCGACTGTTCCTCCTCCACTGTCCTTGGGAACAGTATGGTGCCAGATGGGGGGCACACCAGGGGAAGCAGTATGCAGGAGTAGCTGTTGACATAGTCGCGGAGGTAGTTGGTGAAGCAGAGGAAGAACTGGATGTCAGTAGTGTTTCGGAGGGTAGCCAATTGTCGGATGGTCGCTATCTTCCATGGTGCGATCAACATGCCATCCATTTCCAGTTTGTGTACACAGTATTTGATGCAAGATTGGCCCTAGTATAATCTTGGAGTGGATTGGGGCTACTATAAGGAGTGGCGACAACAGTGTGAGGGTGTCCTTAGTGAGGGGGTCTTGCAGGCTGATGTCGGCGCTGGCCAGGTACAAGGATTGGGATTCTATGCCGCAAGTGGCAAACATGATGTGCAGAGGGGTGGAGGGCTTGACTTTTCCAATCTGGTGACTCTTCATGTACAAGTCAGAAACAACAAACATGTTGCATCTGGAGTCCACAAGGATTTGAGCAAAGAGTCTGTTGAGGTGACCATGGATGTATAGGGGTTGACAAACTTCAGGGGCGAGGTGAAGGTCTCCAAAGGAGATCTGTGTCCTCTCACCATCTGGGTATTCGTCTGCGGGGTATGCACTGATAACCTGGTGAGCCGCTGAGGGAACAGGTGTCTCCTCCAGCTGCCTTAAGACTCGTCCCTGTCACCTATTCCGGTCCGCATACTTCCCTTGTTGGTCCATTGGCTGTTGGTGATTGGTTTGATGTCTGTGATGAAGCGCGCCGTTTTTGATTTGTTTGTACCCTTGTTCCCCTTCATTTATAGTTTGGGGTTAATAAGCAGGAATGACTTAGAGTACGGGAGCACACGGTTGTGAGATGGTGACAGCCGGAACCTTCTTTGAGTTTCCGGTCCATCTTTAGGACTTCTCATGTTTCCCTATTCTCCCACCCCAGTTTGACTTTGCTCTGAGTGAGGGAATTCCCGCACTACCCTTGTAATTCCCGTCTACATTGTACATAGCGACGGGGGACCAAGCGGTGGGCTTCAGTCAAAATCTTTCCCGTCAATCACACCTACACCTCCTTCGCAAAACTGCTGTGGTTCCTTTGACCTCTCAGCCACCCTGGGAAACTCATCCGGAGTCCTTCCTGACGCCTCTCCAATAACATTGAATCTAGCATGTTTTACCCCATCTTTCCCTTGCTGTTATAGAGCGCTGATTTATGTCTGTTCATCACATGGTAGCACCACTCAGTTCCTTTGTCACCTCTGACCATCTCCATTTGTAAGCAACTCATCAAGACAAGACCCCTCAGTATAGTGACACACGTCAGGACTATTGAGGGCCATCAAGGATTGACTGGGAACCTCAGCATCAACAAGTGACTTGGTTACTAATATGTCTGAAGTTTGACTGGGAGCAAGCGCGGGCGTTGGAGGAACTGGGGATGTTGGTGGATTTGGCCACAGAGCAAGCGGAACGACTGCTTCCCTGGACCTGGAGCGACCACTCAATCCACGTTAATCGCTATTGACCTGGCAAACATCAACACCCCTTCGTCCGCAACCTCAGCAACGTCCTTCCTCAACCAACTTAAACGCAGCCTGAAAAGACCTTTGAAAAGAAATCTGCTCAGGCAAAGCCATTGTTGTTGACAAATACAACGGCCTCAACAGCAGCATCAAAGTTGTATCAAACTTCATTTCTTCTGTAAACTACTACCTGGAAAAATACCGCGAAGAAAACCTAAAGCAAATCGCCATCTACAATATGGCCCTTGTTGGAGCCCGGGCGGCCAATTGACTGCTGCCCCCTACTGTCTATCCCCTCACCAACCAAGACCTCTGCCACGCCTTTGACGCTTTCCTCATTGGTTCATGGAAAACGTGGGTTACCAATCACCGGGAGAAAAACAGCAGGCCTATGCCCCCACCCCCCCCCCCCGCAGGTGCACCCCTGGGTATGCCATGGTGCCCCACTGGCTACCGTTTGGCGCCCATTCACATCACAACCTTCACAAACCGCCACTTCCTCCAGAACATGGTCAACAGCGTCAAGCTTGAGCCAGTTTCACCCCCTCCTCAGCTATCCTTGCTTTGCAGTACAGTACAATGGCAAGCCCCCGATCATAGACACCAACTTGAGCAGCTACTACAAACCAAAAATCATGACGAACCCCATTCTAGGTGCCGCCACCCTCCAATCCATTGTGCAGAACCAGATAATCATGACACAACTAGGGATCCCCCAAGACATCTACGATACAATCTGCTATGGTGTCAACGCCCGCAAGAACTTTAGCCTAGTGGAAGTCAACAGTCCTAGCCGAGTAGAGCACTGCCACGCCTGGAGCAATGCCAAATAAGCGGACACCTTAGTTCACCTCAGCATCCTACCTTCCCAGTCAGCCCTCCTCAGATTGTTGCCCTCGCATCTTCTTCAAAACCACCGCCCCAGCCTATACACGATGGGACAATCCCTGCACCCTAATCTCAGGATGGTGGATCCTGAACCTGCCGCACGGATCTCACAGCCACAGATGGGACCCCGGAGAGCAGGTGATTTAGAGGACCCCTTGTCGGACCCCTTCATGACCAGCCTGGACTTTTAAAGGGGCCAGTGGAGAAGCCTACTTTGCTGGCCCATTAGGCGGGAATTGGCAAATATCAGGAGAACAACAACGCCAACGAAATTACCCTTGGTGCCCTCATCAAAGAATCCGTCAAGCCCAACACTGTTGATCCTCTCGTCATCCATGCCTGCTTCAATGGCCACTTCGCAAGAATCTTCATATACTCCAGATGCAACACGCTGGCAGTCTCCAACCACTTGGTTGCCAAGTATTGCTTCTGCAAGGTCAAAGCTTCCCAACTCCTTTGAATTGACCCTGCAGCTCTCTGCAAATCCACTCGATCCGTCTACATAACTGGTGCCAACGTTAGCCTGCTAGATCCGGCATCAAAGAATGTAGCTGAGCTGATGGCTCTACCTTTCGTTGTCACCTCCATCAGATACGACCTTATCCTTGGCCGCTAGCCAAGAAGTTTCAAGGACTCACTACTGTTTGGCCTCTTGGTGCTCGAACAGCAACGACAGAAATTCAGGATTCCTTCGCAACCGGTCCTCCGCGAATGGGACATCGCTCTACTCCCTGAATCAAAGAAGTAATGACCTTGCCCTTGCGCTCCAATCTCTGCTATCAACTCAAGCAAGAAAGACAACTCTCAGGACCTAGACCTCATCAATTCATTCCTATCATAGGCTCCATGGAAATGAAACCCAACTGGCTCCTCAAAGCATGGCATTCCGTAAAATTTGAACACGTTGTCCAGTGCATCCCAGATTTCAGCACTGACCACCTTAACATCGTTGAGATCCGTGCCACTCAACTGCTCACCCCAACGATGCTCCCTGATCAGATCAACCAGAAGCCGACAGTTGACGGTGCAACAAACAGACAGGGCGGGTTCCTCAAAGAACTAATCTGGATGTACATTAACACCACTCTCTTCCAGCCTAAAATTCGTCTTCCACCAGATCAAGGAAAGCACAAGTTCTTGCTTGAACTCCTCAAAGATGCCCAGCCAAAGCTCTACCTGCTTCCTCCACTCACTCAATACAAGCTTGACAAGCTGAGGAAGCAATTGGAGGCTTCCGGAAAAAGAGATGGATTTAGCATTCTCGATCAGCCTGCTAAGAGTCAATTGTGCTGGCAAAAAAGGAATACGGCGGCGTACGACTGTGCCTTGACTATTGTGGTCTCAACTCAGTCACCAAAGGAGACAGATTGCCGTTACCTAGCCTCTTTGAGATGCGCGACTGACTAGCTACTTCCCTTTTAGACATCAAAGATGCCTACTATTGAATCAAGATTGCGGACAACACCATTACAATGACAGCAATCGGAACAAGATAAAGTCATTTTGAGTTCCTAGTCATGCTGTTTGGACTATCAAATGCCCTGGCTTGCTTCCAACGCTTCATGAACTCTAGCCTCGAGACCTATGTCTTCTCCGCCGCCTCCAACTATGCTATAGGCGGATGGGTGGCTCAGCGCACTAAGAATGATGATCTGATTCCTACGCCGTTTTCAACCACTCTCAAAGGCCTAACAAACTTCACTTGATTTTGACCTATCTTGTACCTCAGTCAAATGATGTAGCCATCAGAGCTGCACTACCCAGTGCACAAAAGAGAGCTGCTTGCCCTCGTCAAAGTTCTAAAAGCAAACTGTTACGAACTCTATCAGACTCAACTCCTGAGGGTTGACCGACCACAAGTCCCTCATCTACTTGCACACTCAGCCAAAGCTCAGGCCCGGACCTAATGGTTTGGTCGAAGAACTCCAGTAATACATCTTTCCATCAAGTACCTACCTGGTTGGTTTGACACCATTGCAGATCTCTCTCCCAAGGGCTGCAGTACACCCCAAAGTGCGCCAAATGCCAGGAACGTGTCAAGATTCTTGTCAGCACCCTACTCATCTCTGAACTCAGCGGTAGAATACTTGCGACTGACTTCACCAACCCGGCAAAAGCAGCAGCTTCACTCCACCTTATGCCGGTCAAAGACTATGCTCTCAACATCAGAGCATGACTGGCTGACACCAAAAATGAAGCCCCAAAGCCGAGTGACCTTGTCGAGTTTAAAGTCAAGGATGACTTTCTCTTTCACAACAAGTGACTCTACGTTCCTGAGGTTCTCACGGATCTATCATGGAACAATACCATGACCAAATCTCCCACGTCGGTCACTGCCGCGAGACATAGACTATCAAGAAGATCATTACTAAGTACTACTGGCCCTCCATGTTCTTGGAAATCAAATAGTACATCACCAGCTGCCCGGACTGCCAAATCTTCATGGATCCCAAAGAAACCTACTGCTTCCTCCATCCTCTCCTGGTCTCTGAAAGCAGCTAAGTCCCCAACTCTCCCATATTCAGACGTCCGGCGAGTGGATCCCAGCCATGGGCATATTTACCACCAGAAAGCAGCTACTTGAGTGCACCCAAGAGCAGAAGGACAACAAAGCTATTGTGGAAGTGACGCTCCGACAGGCACAAGATTGGTATGCCAACTCCTACAATCAGAACTGCAAGCCTTTCTTCTACGAAGCCAGAGACCAAGTACTCCTCAATATCACCAGCATCACAATTCTGCTCAAACCTCGCTGGCGGAGAAGCTCATCACTCGCTGGGTTGGCCCCTTCAAGGTCATCAGCCCTGGCCTGTCTGTGGACACCTACAATCTGGACATCTCAAATAGCATTGTTCACCACGTCTAGCCATATTTCCCCTTCAAATCTTGAAGCCCTTCATCAAACCAAACTCCTCCATCCACCTTGATACTGACATTGTATTGTATTCTGCTCCCACTGACATAGAAGGCAATGACAAATGGATCGTCGAGAAGATTGCCAACACCAAAGACTGTGGCAAACAACGCAAGGAGGGATCCAACAAGCAACGTTACCTCATCAAATGGCGCGGCTACCCAGAAGCGGACAACCAATGGCTCAAACTCCACCACATCAAGGAAAATGAAGCCTACAAGAACTGGCTCAACAAACCAGCTGGCCAGGTCCTCCTTGATGCTCACCCAGAAGAATTGCCATTGGTCTTGCCCGCTCCGACTACAACCCCAACCTCGACCACATAACATAAACGACTCCCGGCTCTTGACGCAAACCCAAAGCAGCCTTCATCTTGCCCCAGACTCCCATCATCAGGCCTCATCAACAACACCTCTGCTTTGTCCATATGTAGTGTCCAAATATGAGAAGTTGTTGTCAAGTGTTATCTCTGTTTCTCTGGGGTGTGTGCGTGAGTTTGTGGCAAGAAGAAGCGGTAGAACATTAGAACTGCCTTGACCTTTGGGCAAGACAGATGATCTCTATGACTCCCACGTTACAACACAAGAGAGATAAACTTTATAACTTGCCCGTTACGACACGAGAGGGAGCCAGATAACCCTAGCGCATGACTGTTGACCGCTTAGGCTCGGTGTGCCCCTGGATATAGCCCTTGTGGTGATCTGGGAATAACCCCAAGCATTTTGATACAAGAGAAGCCATCACCTTTGAACCGAGCACGCGATACAACACAAGAGGGTAGACAGCCCTAGGACAACCAGAGAGCTTGTCATGACGGTACCAGACTCCCTAAGAAGTATTTTTTGTGACAGTCTGGAGAACAACTGTGCACGTTACGTTGCAAAAGGGAGCTGAACAACCGTAGGATGACCAGAGAGCTTGATTGTGACGGGCCAGGATTCATCCAGAAGTATTGCTTGTGACAACATGGAGAACAACCGTGAGCGTTACCACACAAGAGGGAGCTGCACAACCCTTGGACAGCCAGAGAAGTTGCTCATGGCGGCCCATGACTCCCCCGGAAGTATCGCTTGTGACAACCCAGAGAACAACCTCACGCGTTGCAACTCAAGAAGGGTGAAACAGATTTCTCTAACCAAACCATGCGTGTTGGGACGCACAAGAGTTGAACAGATTACCCTAAACCATGCGCGTCGCAACACAAGGGGGTGCAACGGAATACCCTGTAACTTTATTTACCAATCCTTTGCTAAAGCTTCCAAGTTCTCCTTCAAAAACTCCTGGCCCAATCCTGCTCCTCCTCCTCCTTGAAATTGCACTACTCCTCCTCTAAATTGTGCTGACTCCTCCTCCACAATGAACAGACTTCCACCATGTGAGGCTACCACTGTCCACTCCTCCGAACCTCAACCTCCTATGTGATTCCGAATTAGATACCGCTGCCTTCTTTGACGGCCACGGAATCTACGGGGGGTGTGATTGATTCAAAATGTCTGTATTCTTTTTCCCCTTCATTTATAGCTTGGAATTAATTTGTGGGATTGACCTGCTTTGGGAGCATGTGGTCATGAGATCGCAATGGGGGGGACCTTCTTTGTTCCTGGTCCATCCTTCGGACTTCAGGCGTTGCATTGATCTCTGACCTCAGTGTGACTTTCTTCTGAGTGAGAGAATTCCTGTGCTCTCCTTGTAGTTCCCATCTACATTGTACATAGCAACAGGGAACCGACCTGTAGTCCTCAGTCAGACTCTTTCCCCTCAATCACACCTCCATTCCCTTCTAGAAACAGCTGTGGTTCATTTGCCGTCTCCAATGCCCTCGAAAACCCCATCCTGAGTCTTTGTTGAGCCCTCTCAAATAATCTCCAACTTGGCACGCTTTACCCATTCTTTCCTTGCAGTCATAGAGCGCAGATTTACGTCAGTTCATTACAATGTCCTCCCATTAGCCGTTGTTGGCCTCCACATGGTTGACGCTCACAAACAAGTCCTGCTCGGGGTGCACGTCCGACCTGGCGTCGGTTAGCTTGACTTCCATCTTGTTGATGCGCTCCCTGCGACATTGCCCTCTGCCTGCTCCTCCATGTCTGCTACCTTGGGGTGTGTTTGTGGGGTGGTTGGTGCAGTTGGCGTTGTAGGGGGAGCTGCCGTCCTCCGCGTAATAGGTCCGACCTCTGCAGCGGAGGCAGATGGTCTCCCATGTGGGATTTCAGATTTGCGGCGCGTACCTGTTGCGGCAGTTGCCGCGGGTGGTGCCAAGACTGCCGCGGCTGGCTGAGTTACCAGGGGCAGGGCTCCAGTGGTTGTCATGCTAGTTGTAGCTGCTCGGACCTCCTCCATGACTTCCTCTTCTGCTTCCACGGCCTCCCTCATACTCTTGGTACTCCTCCACTGTCGTACCCCCCTTGATATGCGTGCAGCCCTTTGCCTTCTCCAGCTTCTCACCATCCAGGGTGCACCTCTCCGCGAACCTGTCCTGCTCCAGCTTCAGGTCGATCTCTAATATTGTCAGCTCTTTCTATTGTGGTTTGGTGTACACGTGCATGGCCTTGGGGCATACCATCTCTACATCAACATCCAGCTTGTCCTCCTCCTTCCAATTCTCATAGTCCAATACGGACTTGTAGAGCTCGAAGCTGACAGGCCCCAACGTCAGGCGCCAACGGACTCGAGGGTCTCCATGGTGAGCGGGCTCGCCGGAGGTGATGGTGCTGGGGGTCTGATGGCGCTGATGAGTTGGGCGAACTGGGCTGGCCTTAGAGTGAGGCCGGCGGGTTGCCCGCGTCTGTGTCCATGTCCCCGGGGCATGTTGTTGGGATGTTGGACAGAGTGAGGGAGAAGTGAATGGGTTTGTACATGGGTACATCAAATGTGAGGACACGTCAAACATAGAGGGGGTGTAGTGAACTGGGATTTCGCCAGTGGGCGATACTCCTCTTTGGGTTTTATCTGGGGGGGTCGGAACCAGTGGTGCTACCATGTACCAAACCTTGTACTGTTTACTGGGGTCATCAACACTTCAAGACAAGGGGTCAAGGTGGAGGTGTCACAGTCTCCAAAGAGGTTGCGGAAGAGGTTTAGAGGATGATTATTCCCTGATGTGGTAGCCACCGCTAACTATCCTAAGGGTGGGCCACCAAGCTGCAAACAGGCACGATGTAGATGATGAGTGGATACAGGGGTGATGTATATGTATGAGAGGTGTATCCTTGACTTTGATGCAGCTTAGCCAATCTACGGCGCGACGCCTTTGGACTCTCAAGACTAAGTCTGACACTTGCTCCATCCAGGCGTACAAGGGCCGCCCCCGCAGAGCAATACCGCAGAGGCCCCAAGTCGTGGCGCCAATGCGCTTTATCACAAGTAGTCAACGGCAAATCGGGATGACAAACCAAACCCCCCCGCCCAGGGATTGGGTGGGGGTGTGGTTCTGCAGAGATATTAAGGGCGTTTGGATGACAAACCAAACGCCCCCGCCCAGGGCTTGGGTGGGGGTGTGGTTCTGCAGAGAGATGAAGGGTGGCTATTGTTTGTTTTATTTCTGTGTAGTTCCATGCGTTAAGAGTATTTATTAACAGTTTTTTACTCTATTTATCGCTAACCATATGCATATGTATTGTTACATCCTTTCATTAAAATGTACAGTAGTTGGCCGATGCTGTGAAAGTGATTCTCCCCTGGTTTGGGACTCCGTCAAGGACACCTTGCCTGGGTCGGGATCCTCGACGCCAGGCGCATGTGGTGAAGACAGTACCCGGGGCGTTTTCCCTTGAATCAAGCTCTGTAGCACTGCAGCGACTACTGGGTAACGCAATATTTCGTTCGGCAGCCTGTGAGATTTACCGAATTACGAAATGCCATGAGCAATGACACGGGTTTTGTGTGAGTCATCGCTAATTGAATTTACTCGATGAACACTTTTACCTCAGGATAAGGTTAACGTTGCATGTGTGTTGACGCTGCAGCTTCGTAATCATTGTGGTCAGAGACACCATTAATCCTGTTAATATTACTCCTAACTCGACGATTGTGATGATAGCGTTGCGGAGCTTCGCACTCGACAAAAACTGCCGAGCTTCGGCTAATACTTCTAGCTCACAGCGGTGGTAGCCATCTACATAGTCGGGCTCCAACACAGTTTTGATGAACGATAAGTCGGATGCCTCTGGAATAAAGGACCCGAGAGACAGCGCCGCGTCCGTCTTAAGCAGGATATCGAGCATATACTCGGTGAGCATGAAGATACCCAGAGTGACTGTGTTATTTGGGGGCCCGATGGATGGCTCATAGATCCTCTCGTTGCACAATGACTGGTTTAGCGGAAGACAGGGAGTTTGTAACATTTGCTGAAGAGCCGGCGAGTATTGATCGTACGACACGGAGGGGGGGTAGCGTGTGTTATCACCGTCTGTAGAGAAGGCAGGAGTAGGTTAGCGGTGAACTCAATACAAATGGAGGGTTATTACTTAGATCTGAGCGCTCATTGCATTCGATTGCCTCTTACAGAGAACGTGACCGTATGTCATTGCTACATATTGGATGTCATGATCGGCCCATTCGTACAGATATTCTCGAGAAAGCCACGTTTGTAGATCGAGCGCAGGTTGAATCTCGTGAATGTCCGCATATGCCCTAACCGCGAAGGTGCGCATATCCCCAAACTGTGTGAAACTATTAGGAAATGTTTTTTGGCGTAGAGGTAGATAAGACTGCAGCTTGCACACGCCATGGTACCTGGTCCAAGATCGCGAAATACTGCCCAAGAGAATAAACATCTTTAAATCGCCATATTAGAGGTATTGCAAATGGCGAAAAGAAATTCACTAGCACAAAATGGCCTACCTAAAATGTTGTAGTATAAGAAGCACGAGCTTAGTGAGGTCAAAAGCACGGAGAACACACAGTAGTGCCATCGGAGATCGAACCGTGTAATGAAGGTTTCTTTTCGCTGCAGCAATTCGCTACTTGAAACGAGCTCTGATCCGAAGAGTTCGTTGAGAGACTTTTCTTCGTATTGCTGTTATAGGGTTCGCTCAAGTGTCAACTGCCACATCCGATTTCCAAATTCTCTCCTGAGTGCCGAAAGCCCTCTAAGTCTATCCTACCGCAATTTGCTCTGATAGCATGTTTCTCGGGATCCCTCTGAGAACTTCAAGAACTGCGCCTTCCCTCCGCTTGAATCTCTGAGCGCTTTGGTCAAGCATGATGACCATAAACAGTGATACAAAAATCTGAATAGATAGACATTGAATACCATTAGCTGCATAAATGGCTTAAGAACCTTCCCTGAGTCAGCCAAGAAACCAAGAATTGGTCTTCTTACCTGCAGTGATGATAAGCCGTACATTTCGACGCTTGCGCTGTTAGCTATGTTTGTCTAGGCGCATTGCCGAATTTGATCAGCGGCGAGAAGATTGTAAAGTCGGCCGTCCTAAACAACAGTTGACAGTCTTACCTGGTCATTAAAGTACAGAATATTCTAAAAAAATGAGATTGTATTTTAGCTACTAAATTCAGCTGGCGGGAATCCGGTAACCCATTCGAAAAGGGACCGAAGTTGCGCTGTGTATTCGTCCTCACCATCGAGTAATCAAATGCCTCGACTTGAACATATGGTGCGTTATCTACAATAAACCGAAAATCGTTGTTCATAGTGATATTGCTGAATGTTTCGAATTCCAAATTCGCGATATTGATCCCGCACATAACAAATGCCTGCTCAATCATCAGCATGACATTAAAGATCGAGGCAAGAAAGGAGGGATAATTTAGATGCAGTCACACCTCTGTCAGCTGCTGCAGGGAATAATTCACGCTTGTCGAGTACAGCCGTTCGGGGAAATAGGACACATTCACGGGGATCTGACCGCCAAAGTAGCGCGTGAGGCGTCAATACAATGAATGAGGTGAGAAAACTATTGCGACGAATGACTAACTTAGTTTCCTATGTCGCTCAATACCTGAGGAACTGTATAATAGTCATTGCTCAATCCGCCGTCATCCATTGGGCGATTTGAAAAGATTTTATTGATTGCATCCGAGTAGACTAACATCTGATTTCGAAGACTGACTTGCAAGTCTAGAAATTTCGTTTTGTCACCATCTTCATGCGCATCTTGCAACTGTCTGATACGAAGAAGCTCAAATGCCGTCGAGTATTCTCTAACATGTAGCCTCGAATTAGGGATATCTCGTTAGGAATACAGGTCTTTGTAATCAGGGATAGATTTCCAGAGGGTCAACGTTTTAAGCTTACCAGTAAAGAAAGTCCAACCCGTCGGACGTTGACGAGAGCAAGTTATTTGAAACGACCCAATTCGCGATGGAGCACCCAATGCATACAAGCCTCACTATAAGGCAACAAGAAATCAAAAACTTCATATATCTGGTGTTAGCTCTCAGCAGCGAAATTCGGAGCTTCCGGGTAGCCTAGAGTAGCAGTAATGTTTCGTTATTATGAAATTTTTAATTCGAATGTCTGTAAATTCAAGCAGGCACTTGTAGTTCCATGCGTTCAAGCAGGCACACCTCACCTCCGTCCGCTTCAGACCGGCATTACTAGTTGCTATCGATGACTCGGTATCAATGAAGCGCATCGCCGCGAGAGGATCCTTCTCTTCGGTAATAGGCAACCCGCTATTGCGCGGTAAATTCTGCATCTGGACTTTTTGAACTGGCTCTCGCTCCTCTTCGGCGTTATACACTACGGATTGGATGGTTGGCATGCGCCATCCGGGACCGCCTCGATCCATTTCTTGATTCTCTGCTATCGGTAATCTTGCTAAGCTTCGTCGGGAAGAGCCATGCTTGTAGGCGACGGCCGAGAAAACTGGATCCTTTAAGTTCTGACTCTGGCTTCGATTTTCAGTTAATTCTGCACCTAAGCCTTCTCTCCACGGGTCGGCTGTCTCCATGGGGTTCCGCCGAACAGCATATATGTTGCCACTGGAGAGGCTTTGAGTCATGTTTCGTCGGGGCAGCCTGGAGGCAACAACCGCGACCAAAGAGACTGATTCAATTTCATCCTTCAAGCTCTTCCTTTGGCTTGAGTTCTGATTTTCGCCGCTCGTCTCGTTTCTCTGAGGGTCGGGTAACTCGATAGGGTCCTTCTGTCTAGCCGGCTTGATAGCGTTCTCGCTAATACTGGAAATACTTGGTGCCAAATTTCGTCTCGATAACCGTGATGCTACAGCTGCAATAAAATGACGGATTTAGACTGCGGATCATTCAAGACCGTCCTCTGGCCTAAGTGTTGATTCGATGCCTCACCTATGCTCCCTTTACGAGAGTCGGGTATGTCCATAGGGTCCCTTTGACTAGCTGACGTCCTCACCGACTTGATAGCGTTTGTTCCCAAACTGGAAATACTTTGTGTCAAACTTCGTCCCGGCAACGAGCTATACCTTGATGGACCGGCTGCAATAGAGAGGCGGAATTAAATTATTGATCCTTCAGGCTCCTCCTCCGGCTTAGCTACAGCGTTAACGCCTTACCTATTCTCGTTCTCTGCGGATCGGGTATCTCGATCGAGCCCCTTTGATTCTCTGCCGGCTTGATAGCGTCTAAGCTTGAACTAGAAGAACTTAGTGCCAAACTTCGCCGTTGCAAAGCGCTAAACCTGGAGGAAACAGCTAAAATAAAAGGATTTAAACTATGAATCCATCAGGATCTTCCACTGGCTTAGACGCTGATTCAACGCCTCACCTGTCCCTTTTCTCCGCAGGTCTCGTGTCTCTACCGAGTCCCGTGGAATCGCTGTCGTGCTTCCCGTTCTGATGGAGCTGCTATGTCCACTAGATTCACTTGTTACTGAGCTCCGTCTGGAAAGAGAGTTACGCTTAGAGTCAACAGCTGCGAACAAAGAGACCAATTCAATATCTGGATCCTTTATGCTCTGTCTCCGGCCTCGATGTCTTTCGAATGTCTCGCCGATCTGTGGGTCGGGTGTTTCCATCGAGTCCCGATGAGTAACTGACGCTCTTAGACTCTTGTTGTCGCCAATGCTCGCACTAGAGATGCCTGGTGCTACTAAGCTTCCTCGAGGAAGAGAGCCACGCTTGGTGGCCATAGCCGCGAACAGAGAGACCGATTCAATTTCGGGATCCCTCAAGCTCTGCCGCCGGCCTCGATTTTTCCATGCCTTGTCCACGTCTTTTATTTCTGGGTCGGGTATCTCGATCGGTTCTTGTTGAGGAGCCGCAACGAACGCGTCATGTATATCAAGCGAGCCTTTTGATCTCACGCTCTCGCGGCGACTTTCGATGCGATCGGCGCGGTTGCTCAGCAATTCGGCTTTGGCTGTATCTTTCAGGAGGTCTAAGCAAAATTGAGCATAAAATCTGGACAAAAAGGAGCTGGGTGAGTTCCAGATCCGTTTGAATTTTTGGACGGCCCATCATTGCTTTTCTCCCAGGTACGGGTACCTTAAAATTACTCGACTTTTCGGGAACCTGGAAGTTGTCGATTGTAAGTTCGTGGCACGCTTACCTACCTCGCTTGTTCCGCTGCCCCCTCAAAGCTCGACTGAACATAATACCCCGATAATTCTAATTGACTTACATTCTTATCAGTGTGGCGTAAGCTGAGCCTGCCGTTTCGATGGCCTCGTAAAGAACCCAGGCGAATTCGCTCAATTCGCTTATTCGATGTGGCTATGCGAAATCGACTTAAAGGAACGACCTTCACATTGCAAACCTTCTTGAAATATACCGTTCTTGACCCTTTATCGACAATGCACAAAACATACCTCATAGAAGAGCAGCGTCCAGATTTCTTGGTACAGCCTTAAAGCTTTGTAATGATTCAGCTTAGCTTCTTCCTCCAGCTTGTGAAACTCTGCAAAGCCAGCTACATCCAAGTGAACTCCAGAGCCGAGGAAATCAACCTCTCGTTTCAGGTGAACCTGATCGTTGAAGTAGGCCTTCTCAGAGACAGAACTGAGAGTAACAAAAAGAGACTTCCCTCTCGCTGGCAGTAATGTCGTAGCTACACCCCCTTGGAACTGTATATCAATGGCAGGGTTGAGCTCGAAGACTCGTTTCAGCTGTCGAGTTGGTTCTTCCGGAGGGGATTTGAGCTGAATCCTGGAGTGGGCTTAAGTCAGTGCTAGCGATGTCTTGCTTCACGTAGCAGAAGGGGAAATGGGTCTGCGCTTACATGTAAGATGCGTAGCAGAGGCGCACAAATGGTTCGTGTGGAAACTCGGCAATCCCGTGCTATATTTGAGATGACCGACCAGGGATGTTAGATTAGATTAAGCCTGCCTTGGCTTCCATTGCGATGAATCAGGGGGAAAAGACGAGGCTAACCTTAAAGATCTTATGTATGTATTCGATCTTCGATTGATCAATCCATTTATGCCTCGAGTCCATTTTTCCGGTCACCATTCTGGCGGCGATCTCGACGTGCATCCAGCTGTCGAAAATGAATTCCGTCTCCCCTAGGCCCCCGTTCACTAGCCTGTCCATTTGACGGACTACAGAACTATGAATGCGTCGGTAGATTACCGCTATTGCAGGAGGTATGTGAAAGTTAGATCGATGCCGGACTGATGGGAGAAGACTCTAAGAGTGGGGGACTCCCGTTTTACCAGTAGCAATGTAAGTGAGAACGGCAGAAACTAAATAAGCAACCGTCATAGTGATGATAACGGCGTTTGAGCCGACGATTCCCGTCTTATGATATATGAACGCCCACACAAACGCTATAGCACCGGCGATAGCAGCTCCTCCGTGAAGAGCGGCACGCTAGTAGATTTTTTCCGGACCCAAATTAATAAGAGCCGTAAATACGTAAAGAGCCTCGCTCTAACCCGAGATGAAGATATACCATTTGGTTGAGCCTTAATGCATAATGTGGAAAGTAGGTCCAGGTCGCAATGACGATCGCCGTAGGAGCGGCAAATGTGGCGCCGTATCTCAAAATATAGCTGCCATCCGATGTCGATCCCCATACGAATATAAGAGCTGTTCGGAGCATACATTGGAGGAGGTCTACACGGCCATGTACCTTGTTCATGGGGGCTTTGAGGATTGGGTTGATGTCAAAATACCTGAAAAGAACGAAATGAGATTTACATGGTTTTCCTAAAGATGCGGACCGTAGGATGGACGAAATGGTGGTCGGGACGAAAACTCACACTGCAGTTAGACCGCAGCACATTGGTACAAAGAAAACCAGTGTCACACCGGCTATAATAGTAATGGGCATTCTAGCAGAGGATAAGCACGAGATATCTGCCAGAAGATCCGTCGGCGTCGGCTGTGTAATGTTCCCTCTACACGCAACAGCGAAAACAAGAATCTCGAGGACTGTGATGCTGAATTATTGAATGGGATTCCCAAGTCAGCATCAAAAAAGTGTGTCGAAAATAACACGGAAACGCCTGCGCCATCGGCGATACCATTGAGCATGCGAGGTCGGGGTTAAAATCAGTTCGCACAATAGCAAACTTACTAGAGCACAGTAGAGAGCACAGATGAGAATAATCTCAGGGTCCGGATAGGCCAAACTGAATTATGTCGTTTTCGCTAACACACAAACGAGAAGACGTGAGCCACAATATGCGCCCTCAATGATGCTAGACGAGATTCCCGACTCACCTCAACACCCCAAGCGACATATCCGAGATTTATAATCATCAGCCAGATTGCAGCAGTCGACGCTCCAAAGAACACAGCAAATTGATTGATTGTCATTTCATTGTATTTGATGTCCATCGAAAAGTTGGGAAGGATGTAAATGGGCTCTGTCGTTGAGCGGATGAAAAATGCAGCCAGCTGCATGCCTTCGATGATCATCGTGAGATACTCGACGACGGCATTTGAGTCATTGCCGTGAACCATGTAGAAAAGAACGGCAAAAAGCAGGTCTTTGATATGGCTGGCTGCGGATTGGTGGAAACTGCTCACAATTGGCTCATCGTCGTCGTATTCTCTTCCCGCCATGGTGTCATTCCGGGATCCCCCGATCTGGACTGCTTTGAAGATGCTGATGGGACAAGCAAGATGGTGAGGCAAGAAGACGAGCGTCGAGAATGAATCGAGCCTCGATCGGGAAGCAGTTCGCGCCCCCGTTGTTTGGTCCGAAGCGCGCAAATCATTCGCGTCTGCTTGCTGAGTTTCGGACACGCCTCAAATGAAACACCGCGCCTCACTTCCACCTTCGACTCTGGCCCCAAACCGGTCTAGGTTTCATGTTTTGCGCATCAAAAGTTAGAGAGTTTTCGTCAAAATGCCGGCCAGTCTATATGGGGAACTGGAAATCAAGTATGCAATCGAACTGTGCTGCAAAAGCACGTTCGAACTCGGGGAAGATGAAAGCAATTGTGAAGAGACGACTAAACTGTTCCCTATCAAACTTTTCACAGGAAATCTATCGGGCACACTCCGATATGCAGGCCAGCATTTGTAAATCCCACCACCATCGTGTACGCTTCCGGAAACCTGCTCAATTTTATTGACGTAGCGCCGGGGACTGAAAATGACGACAGGAGAAGAGCCACCAGCGCTGCGGATGCCGAACACGACCGCGGCAATGCCGATGGTCCGTCCGCAGGGGCCTCCTATTTTACGGCAGAATCGCAGATAACAGCATTCGCTGTGTACACAAGGGAAAGCATCATTGCGTTTGCGCAGCGGAATTCTCCGCAGGTCTCGTTGGTCCGCTGGCCTGGAGGTGTGAAACTCACCGAGGCTAGTGACAAGATGACAGGTAGGAGCGGTCATTATTGAAGGGTGAGGGCACATGCGGATGGACTCTATAAGTAAAACTAATTCCGAATCAATACTTTAGGAGAAGGGGACATCGCCGCCATCGCGTTTTCCTGGGATGGACACTATCTTGCGACGCTTGGGGGGACGCCCTCATTTTATATACGAGTCTGGGACTGGAGATCTGGATCTCTCCTTTGCGAAAATTCTAATGAGTGCCAGGCGACCAGCATTTCGTTTAATCCCTTGCATTCGAAGCAACTGTGCACTTCCGGCGAAGCGGGGCTGATTAAATTCTGGAAGTTGGAGCTGGGATATCGAACCCACTCTTTGAAATCCATGTATGTATTCCTTGTGCCCAAATCAAATTTTGAACCCCTCTCAAACGCTGAACTAACTCCCACCCGTTTTACATATGTCGGTAAAGCATTGGCGACCAAAACATACCGACGCCGGCGCAATCCGAGCTGGTACGGCCAACGAGTGTTTTATCCGCCTTTTTCGACACAGCCGAGCAGGTCCCGCCCCACGTGAGGCCAGTCCACCATGTCTGGAAACCGGACGGGCACGTCCTCTGCGCGACTGACAGTGGAGACGAGCTGATCGAATTCGATCCAGAAAGCGGGGCGTGCTATACGGCGTTCCTATCGCGGGAACGCGAGCCCGTCGAGACAGATCCGATGGTTCTTCTTCGTACCCTATCACGAAGATCGCGGGAGTTCGATCGTGAAGCGTCCACGGACCCACGGCCTGAGAGATATAAGCTCAATATTGGCGGACCTGGGAATATGCGCTGTGTGCTTATTTCTAAATATCACATGATCGTGGCGGGCCAGGTGAGTCACAGCGGTAGTTTGGATTGCGGGTGTAAAGGGATTTTCGGTGATGGTTTTTTGACGTCTTTGTATGTCCAAGGACGGTGTGGTGCGCTGGATAAATCAAGAAGCAAGAGATGTATCAAAGTCCGTGAAGGTTGCTGGCGGGTCTTCAATCAGAGCGCTGGTTCCTTCTCTGGACTACCGCAATATCATTGTTGAGTGCGAAGATGGCCGTATTTTTACGTACCACTATTCTACCGAAACAGTCGTTCTGGTAAGTCCCCTCGGTGGATTTTGAAGTGCGATCGGAGAAAACTGCGCCCTCGATCCATTTCAAACTTAACCCATGCTTCTCCTTTTTTTTAGCGAGTCGACGGACCTTGTTCTGACGTAACATCTATGGCTGCGTTCCGGCTGCAAAACTTTGCTGTAACAGCCGGAACGAAAGGAGTTCTTCAGTTCTTCGACATGGAATCAACAAGGATGGCTCGGCGATTTAGCGTCCCCGGAGCGATTTCTTCTGTGGCTGCAAGCCTCTTTTCTGGGTTAATGGCGGTTGGATCTGAATTGGGTGTCGTCAGGCTGTATTACACCCCGTCAATAGAGGAGGCCGATCTCAAGCTGCTTTTTCGGGAGAAGCTCCACGCAAGTGGAGTGAAGCACGTGAGTGTTTGGACTGATCGCACGAAGCTCAAGCGCGGAAGGGTGCGATATCTTACAAGCGTGTCCCTCAAAATATCAGCTAGCGTTCGACCCCAGCGGGAGATATCTCGCGACTGCCTCTGAAGACGGGCGAGTGTACTTGTGCGAGGTCCTCGAGGAATTTCAGGTTCTCGGTTATCTCCATTTTGAAGAATCGATCAAAGCGATAGCATGGAAAGTGGAAGAAGCAGACGAGGAGGATGTGTCGGTAAGATCTAGTCCCTTTCGAACAAGGTGAGATTGAACAGCTGAACGCTAACGCTCCTAACCACTGTACAGGTCTTGCTGCTATATGTGCTAGCTGTTGAGAAAAACCAGTGCTTCAGCAACGTGCATCGGTTTCAAGTGCCCCTCCTACCCCCAATAGAGAGAGGCGGCGCTGACGGGTACATGATTTCGAGACAGCTCCTTCGGGTAAGCAGTAATCTACTCGGTTAAACTTTGTGTCTCACACGGTCTGATGAAGCTGATTTTGAGCATTTTTAGCCTCTGACATATCGAATAGATGACATCTTAAGCGACCTTGTATTGACCCCGAGGTAGGTGAAGGTCCTTATGAACATCCTGTAGTAGCTATGTTTTCTTGTCAATATAGCTAATTTGCCGCTGTAGTCATCTCTCGGCTGGGAGAGAAGCGTTCTACGTCATGTCGAAGGATAGGAAGCTGAAGATGTACACTGCACCGGCTCCCTCCAAACTAAATCCCGAGGAAAATACGCAGCAGTTTGAAGCACTGCACATCACTTTTCCGACGACTGAGGTAAGAGCGATGAGTGCTTTTTAGGAAGCATCAGAAAAGCACCGGTCGCTGATTGAATTTCCGTACCAGTATCTCGACCACCAAAAAGCAGGTGGCCACGTCCTGCTGACCATCGACTGCGAATGGATTCTCACATACGCCCCCGACGGGTCGATCACGGTGCGCACATTCATGGAGCCCGAAAAAAGCGTCACGCTCCGTGCGCATGAGCCATCGCTGGGTGGGGTACGCGCCATGGCCATCGGACGGGACTGCAAGCGGATCATGTCGGTGGGCGCGGACGGCCTCATGCGATTCTGGGACTGGAAGTACTCTGCGACGGGCAAACGCGTTGCGCAGGATGTGTCGACGCTCATTGAGAACCTTTTGGAGGGAGAGGTTGAGATGCTTTCGGATATAAGAGAAAACTTGTCTGAGCGGCAGGTAGGGTTTGGTGATATTTTGCTGCGAATCTAACCGTCGGATGGGTACTTACCTGGAAACCTTCCACCAGGCCTTGGAAAATGATAAAGCAGATTCCCAGGAGGAGACGAGGCTTTTTGATTTATCTATAAGGGAAGCTCATAAACAATCCGAGGCTGAAAGGGAACGAGAGGTGGGTGCTTTTCAACGTGCGTCCTTGTCGACAGCCTCTTGGCTAAGCTATAATTGATTTCATGATTCTGAGACATTGCTGGAAAACCCCCTCGTGCTCTAGGCGTTCCAATCCAGTCTCGAGGCAAAACTTAGTGGCATCCGCGACCGACTAACCAAAGCAATGGAAAAGAACGAAATTCTGCCAGAAATTGAGCGAATCGATCGCGAAGAATTCGTTGTGGACTTTGATGAACGCAGTCGCCTGCTTTCCGAAGCGGATGCGACGATCCGCAAGGTTCGGATGGGGATCGAGGAGGAGAATATGAAGAAGCGTGTTATCCGGAACCGGATCAAGGTAAGGCTTGTTGTTGTGCATCCTAAAGTGCGAGGATTGCACAAAGTACTCACTCAGCTCCCATCAAATAATGTGTAGCGGGAATGCTGGGATTCGATGGAGGTTATCGGCCAGTCCATAAAGTCATTCCACCTGGACACAGTCACGTCCCGATTGACGGAGGTGACCAACTATCCGCTTCGAAACAGAACCTCCAAAGAGCTGGAAAAGGTCAACAGGGTGATTCTGTTGCGTAGAATTCAGCTTCAAGTAACAGCTGCCACCAAAGTGAGTCCCAATCCAATCGGAAGGAAATCGTGCGCGCGCCTTGCAGTGTCTGCGTATACTTACAATCCGTATGATCAGCAAACAACACGTCAGAAGGGGCCGAGGGAGATGGACCTCGAGGATCACGATCTGGGCGACAGCGCGATTGCGCCAAGTGAGGAGTTGACATGGCAGGATGTCGCTCAGATGAAAAATCGGGCTCTGATATACGATGCGTTTGAACTGACGAATAACGAGCGAAAACGGACGCAGATTGTGCTTTTGGGCGAGGTTATAATTGACACGAAGGTCAGGCACAAGGAAGATGGGGGACTCTGGGTATGCGGATCGCCTCCGATATATAGGAGCTCACAAGACTTTATTTACAGGCAGAGTTCAATGAAAAATTCAAGGATTTTGTCCGTCAGAAGCAAGAGGAAATTGCAAAGATTGAAGAAAAGAATGACAGAATCAACATTATTCTTGCTGAACTTCAGGTGGGGTCATCTTGGTAATGCATGTGATTACTGAGAAGGTGGAGCTGAATGCTAGGCGAGTGCCTAATAACTATCCGGATTGCAGATTCAAGAGAATGTATTCCATCCCGAACTCGATAACGACGAAGTACCTGACCGCATTATAAACGCCTCAGAAGAAGAAATCACCGCGGAAAAGGTAAAGTATTTCCACATGATCAACGCATTATAACTCGATTTTGAAGCCGGATCTAACATAAGCTCTCATTCCATTGGATTGGTAGCTCATCTCACCTGAAGAGCAAAGAAGACTCGATGAAAAACGTCTACAGGATCAAGAGCGAGCTCGTCTGCAGGCAGAGGACAATTTCAGAGAGCGTGCTCTTATGCAAATGATGGGCGGCAAGCTTGAAGAGAGGTGAGGTGCATCCCGACCGAACGTACAGAATGGCCTGACTGAGATACTTGTAGCTGATTCTTGCGTTGCTTTTTTCCAGAACGGAACAAGAGGATAAGGAGGACCTTGTGCGACCTGATTGGATGAGCAAGCCCAAAGAGGAGCTGAACGATGAAGAGCGTAAGCTGATCAAAGAGTTTGAAAAGAAAGTGGCCGTCTTAAAGGTATGCACCTCTCATAAGCCCTGGATTGCGTTGGATCAAAGCTTATTAGAAACGTTCATTTTCACCAGGAAGAGCAAGAAAAATACCGTAAAGCCCTTGAGACCGAGCTGCGCAAGCTGCAAGGTCTGATCATCGAAATCTGCGACGGGTTCGACGCAAATCTGCGTGACTTTTTTAAGTTCAGGCTCGACACCGACCAGGCGATATACCAGACCGAGCTCAAGATCATCAAGCTGTGTCAATCCACACTCTATTCCGAGGATGACGAACTCAAGGTCTGTTGTCTGAGTTGACTGTGCTTCAAGTTTTTTTGTTTCGTGGTGCTTCCTGCTGAATGTTTATGCTATAACAGGAGGCTTCGATACTCTCTCGTTTGGAAGAGCTCCGATTTGAGCGGCTCAACTGCCTTGCGGAGATCCCCGAGATCAAGGTGCGCATCCATCATTTTCCGCATCCTTGTTGATTCTGTAAGGCTTGAAAACCAGTACTAATCGTCATCTTGCCCAAACCCCCTTCCAGAAAGACGTGGAGCAATTCAAGGAGGAGAACGATCAAGCGTCCAGACGCGAGAAGGAAATCGAGCGTCAGTTCCGGAAAGAGTTCCACGGATATGAAGCCTACTTTGATACATTGCTCAGACTTTTCAAGCGAAGAGAGCTGGTAGGGTATATATATCAGACAATCCAAAACTCCCCAATCCTCCTCCGTTTCGCTCGACTCTTACAACAGTATTATTTCGCCGACGATAAAAGGTTGTCGACCTAGATACATTGACCGCCACACAAGACGAGAACCTCTCCCCTTTTGCAGCACACGATAAAACGCTCAGCGCCCCGGAAGATACCCCGCCACCGCTTTCAATGGAAGCCGACTGCCCCGAAGGCCTTGGAGGCGAGCTGTGGGCCAAATTGGTTGAACTCCGCGACCGAAAGATTGCTGCGGAGCAGGAAGAACGGGCGACGCGAAAGCGGAGCGAGGAGATCAAAGAGTTAGGAGAGGGCGTGCTGCTCGAAAGCGAGCGCATTCATGCTGAGACAGAGCGGTTAACGGCGGAAATGGCGCGGTTTATGGAGTATCGCTTCCAGAGCACGTTTGATCTGGAGACCCTGTTCGAGCTCAAGCAAGGGCAGGTGAGTGGGAAAGTCCATGACAACCTCCGTGTGGGGTCGCATCAGGCACACAATATAGCGCCCCAGCCGTCTCATTTTCTTACCATTCCCTTTTCATAAACCATATAGGTCGAAGTCTTCCAAGCCCCAGTAGTAACTGATTATTCAGATGCAGTTCTGCTTCATCGTTCCGTTGTGGAGAAACTAAATGAAAGCATAATCGCTCTTGGCCAAGCAAAAGTGGAAGCTCTCAAAGAGATGAAAGATTATCGAAAGGGCATTCACGCTTTGGAATGGTAAAAGCTCCACGGTGAATATTACTGCTAGTATACTTGACCGTCAAGAAGTCTAACACAATCCTCAACCCATTTCAGGGAGAATCGGATGCTCGACTTCCAGGCGGAGGACTTGATCATTCGCACGCGCGACATCCAGCTGTTGCGTGTTACAAAGCAGATGCAGATGCACGTTCGGGGCGGTGACGATCATAAGCAGAGCTCGGAGATTGCCGCTTTGGAAAAGAGGGCGGAATATAGCCAAAAGGTTCGTCAAGCGGGAAAATGGGAGGGGTGGAGTCGGCCGGGTGATGTCCCGACCATCCGCATGTACTTCGGTCTCACCCCCATTCGTTCAAAACACCCAGGCCCACTCCCACAAACTGGACGAAAAGAGCCGAGCATCCGCCGCCCTCGAGCGCAAGATTCGCAAAACGACACGCGAAAACATGCTGCTTGATTCCAAACTCCAAGGGCTCGAGGAGTCCGTTTCGGATCGAAGGACGATCACCGATGTGCAGAAAAAACGGCACCCGTCGGGCGTCGACGGCGAATCACCGGCCGAGCTCGGGTCTCTCAAGGATATTTACGCCCGAAGAAGACTCATGGATCTTGCTAGATCGCAGGCGCAGGATATCGCCATTTTGAGAGATGAGGTGGAGAGGTTGAGGATGCGGACTTTCCCGGCTTTTCCTACTAAAGCTTGGTGAAAATGGCGAGTCTGATGGAGGCCTTGGCATCAATAAAAACCAAGCGTCTGCCAGCACCTTTTCCGTTTTTTACGATTTCGTTTGGGGAAGGGGGGGGGATCGGCCGACCTGCACCGTGCATGTTCTATCAGAAAGCGGGCCGATGGCGATTCTCAGATCAGGGAGGTCAGGGAGGACATCGCACGAATTCATGGGGGCGGGGTGTATTGGTGTATTATTCTTTTCAACATCAAGCCAACAAAGTGAATGTGAAATATGAGAACTTCAGTGTCGAGGCAATGCGTAAGAGATGAACATGGAGTCAAGAGGAAAATCAACGAGAGATCGCGGGTATGATCGGTCTCTCCGGTAGCTGTGGCTGCTGCTCCTGCGATGCTTTTGAGATAGCAGGAACCTTGGCCGTCTTTGACGCGCGAGCTAGCTCGGCAGGGAGCTGTGGAGCGACCTTTCCATGCCGATAATGCGCCATGCCGCCCCTCTCCATCCTCGGTATGATGCGCTTTTCCTTTGGCCTCGCATAGAGCGGGTTCTGCTGCCTCCAAAAGTCGATCCGACCTTGGAGATATCGCAGCCCTTCGGCGACGAGACCGAGTACCCGCTCATCGGGATACTCGACAAAGTCGCGGTCAGAAAGGAGACCCTCGAGGTAGACTTTATCGTCGAACAGCTCGCCCAGGAGCTTGGACTCCAACGAGGGGATGAGGTGACTGTCCGCGGTCGGGCCGCCGACGCCTGTGTCCGCTCCACCGGCGCCGCCTGCCGCCTGCCCAGCACTAACTCCCGAGGCATCCGCACCCACTACAACGGCGGGACCTCCAGCCCCAGCGCCGCCAGCGCCGCCAGCGCCCCCAGCAGCGGCTTCTCTCGCCCGCTCCGATGTGTGCCCCCTTACGAGGACCTCGCCTGCCGCCGCCGCCGCACGTCTGCCGAGTCTGCCCGGGAGTCGGATTTTGAACTCCTTGGGATGTCCAATGGAGTTCTCGATCGCCTCCCGCGCCTTCTGAATCCCAATCCGGAACTCGTCCAGCTCAGGCCGCTGCCGGTTCCCGCGATGGTAGAACATGAGCGCGAGCTCAAAGTCGCCTTGCGCATACAACGCCTCGGCCTTTTGGAAGATGCCCTTGAAAAACTCCGGGTCCTCCTTCAAGGCGGCGTTGGCATCGGCCAGGGCCAGGGTAGGTGACCCTGCGTGGATGTGGCAGCGCGAGCGCGAGACCAGGCAGTGCTTGTCTGTGGGGCGGATGGCGAGGGCTGCGGTGTAGGCTTCGATTGCGGAAACGTAGGCACGGCGCTGGGCGAGGATGTCGCCCTCTGCGGCGATTGCTTGGAACTTTGCGACGAGGTTCTCTTGGGGATCGGCCTCACCGTCGAAGCCGGGGGAGGAGGGTTGAGGAGCCGCCGCAGCGGCGGCCTTGTCGGCACCGGCTGCGAGGGTGGACATGTTTTATGTTTTGTTATTGATATCGGGAAGGGAGGGGCGGGAGTCAGGAGCAGCCTTTGTGGTTGACACTGAGGATGTTGTGCGGACGAAGAAGCGGGTCTGGGGGGGTCGCAGGTCGCAGCGAGGAGGGAGAGTTTAGGGAGGGTAGCCCCCCTTTTAGCGGAGTCTCTAAGTCTCACGGCGTTGCAGTACGACCAGCAGTCCGAGCAGCAATCTGACCCAGTATTTCCAGGGAGAGGGCACATCAGGATCAACTGGGACAATAGAAGCTTGGGGGACAAAGGAAAAGGGGGAAGCGATTGTCGATCGGCCAAGTGCCAAGTGTTCGGATCATTTCATTTAAAAATTAATCGATTAATTCATTAATCGACGGGACGGGTTCATGCCACAGCAGGCTCTCCGAACGATGGGCAGCGAAAAGAGGGTGGCGAGGGTAGAGGGAGAAGACGTCCTTACCACAGGGACAGCTTAAGCGGTTCGCAAGCAAATGAGAGATCATCAATGAATTCGGGACAACATTTTCGTTGGGGAGTCGGGACTGTGGGGTTATTTTGGGTTGCCGGCAGCCGGCCTGGCTGCTGATGCTTGTGGCCGATGCCTTCACCCCTCCGCCAACCCATCTTTGCACACAAAGCCGACACATTTGGGATATTGCCGGATCAACATGCAGCTTTGGCTATGGAGGAGCATGAGCTTCCGGCACAAGTAAAAAGTGTGTTCGCCGTGGAGAAGGGGAGAGGGCTAGACCATTTTTTACACGGCCGGGCCAAAGAACACCATCAAATGGCTCTGTGGGGAGAGGCTCGGGGCCCCACCAACATACTTCGACCCGCGGGCAGAACACACCTTTTTTGAGACGCGTGGCTTCTGCACCTTCCTTATTTTCACCCGCCATCCACACCGGCAGAGCTTGCCAGTTGCTCTTGGTTGCTGCAAGGTGAGTCTGTTTGAGGTGGTTGCTGATCGCTCACATGAGTTTATGCGTTTCGTGACGCGTCCCGGATCGCACCCAAATCCATTCCAACCCCCCTCCCTCACACACACACTTCGCTTCCATCTCTCCCCTTTCTCGCCCCTTCCAGCAACTTACCTCAAGTCGCACTCCGCCTCGTCTCGACATGCCGGCATCCAATTCGACAACCTCAATTTACACAGGGAAGCTGTCCAAGTCCGGGTGGGGGTCTGAAGCGATCTAGCGCTTCTGCAAAAAGGGGCGCGCACATACGGAGCCGGCTCGGTCTCCACGGCACACGCACGCGCTATTTTGCAGAACTCACCATGCGGACCGAGCCGGATGGGCGAGGTGTTGCTTTGGTCTCGTCGCTGAGGAAGGGGGTCCCGCACCTCGCGAGCCGGAGTACGCCTGGTTCCACTGCATCAACGGGCACTCTACCCGTCCCTTTTCGAGTGCATTCCTGCTGCCGCGCCACTTTGTTGGATCTTTGTTGGGTGGCCGATGCTGGCCGGAACATTTGCAAGGGACCCAACCCCTGTTCTGAGCGATAAGGGATGACGGACTACGGGTTACGAACTCGGGAGCGGCCCAGGCATGGTGTGGCCTATGAGCCCCGATGCTGGACTGTTTATGAGAGTGATACCCCAAGACGCAGCCACCAACAAACAATCAACCAACTGAATGAAGCGCATCCATCAACCAAACAATCAACCAATGAATCAATCAATGAATCAACCAATGAATCAATCAATGAAGAAACCAACGAATCAATCAATGAAATGAATCAATCAATAAAGAAACCAATGAATCAATCAATGAATCAACCAACGAATGAAAGCGACCAGAACAACAGCCAAAGAAACAACAGAAAAGAAAGGAAATGGAAAGCGTGTCTTGAACAGAACAGAGTGCTGCAGTCCGAGCAGCACTCTGACCAAGTATTTCCAGGGAGAGGCCGGAGGAGCGAGTCCAACGTCAAAGCTGCGAGCCTGGATCCAAACGTTCATCCAAACTACCTTGGCCAGTCCTGCCGTCCAGATCGTCGTCGCCCCCGCACCTGCACTGCCTGCCTTCCTCGTCTGCCACCCTGCGTCCCCCCCCCCGGCCCCCCCCCCCCCCCAATACACACACACACCACATACCCCAAAAGGCAGGCTGATCCCACCCGGGCTCGAAACTCCGACTCCCTCGTCTCCCCGGCACTCCTGTGCCACTGCTCTTCTGCCCCGCCCGCCTGCCCGCCTGCCCGCTGCCCCGCAACCAAAACAACCTGCCTCTCTGTCTCGTGTCAACAACGTGCGACGCTCGCCTGACCCGCGAGCCGTCATCTACAATGTCCGCCTCCTCCTCTTGGTTGGACGCCGCCGCTGACCCGCCCAGACAACTGCCTGCCGCCTCAACACAGGGCCCTTCACCTGCCCTCCCGCCCCCTCCTTTCTCCGCTCCCTTCTCTTTCTCCGCGCCCCCTTCCCCCTTCTCCTCCTCCTTGTCTCCATCCTCAGCAACGTCCTCCGATGCGATGCCCGCGAAGTAGTGCTCGACTGACGCCTGGACGAGCCG
>KZ993842.1:0-33244 GCA_003614705.1 Blyttiomyces helicus | reverse complement strand
CCCTTTTCTCCCCCCCCCCCCCCCCCTCTCCCCTCTCCCGCTGGCGAAACAGTTCTACTGTTATCTCAACCACTAAGACCATTATCCGCACATCCACCTCCGTGATCAACACTTCTACCACGACCACAAAGACCCGGACCCCCAGGTGCACCCCGACTAAGGCTGCTGTACTTGATGCTGTGAAGCCGAGGAACCTGAGGAAGCGCGACAACCCGGGTGAGTTGCGTCGCTGGTCAAACCGCATTGGTAACGCGACTCTTGCGTCAATCACTAAGCCCCTTTTTGGTTAACCCCTCATCCCCCCCCCCCCCCCCCCAGACGGCCCTCTTACGGTTACCGTCACGGCCACGGCTTCCCCGATCATCGTCGTGACCACTGTTCCCCCAACGACTCAGATCGTCACGAGCACTACCGATGTTGTCTCAGTTGTCACCAGGTGGGTGGTCCCTTGCAATCGAGAATTGGAGATAGCATTCTTGCTTGATTTCTGGCAGATATATTAACCCCCGCCCCCTGCTACCCTATATCCAGCACTCCGCCCGCGCAGACCACCTTCTCCGGAACGGTCCCCGTCACCGTTACTGCTGAAACTCGAACGATCACCGACAGGGCGATGCTGTACGAAACCTTCACGGTCACAAGCACTCGCACCCACAAATTCACCACCGTCACCACCGCCGCTCCTACTGCGTGCACTACTGTGTAGCCCGCCCGCTAAATTCGTCCCCTTGTCCCAACTGCTTGCTCAACTGCTTACGCTGGTCGTTTTGTCTTTTTTCGTTTTCGCACATTTCGGATTCTGGATTTGATGTATATTGTACATTGCGTACTGGAAGGTCAAATACGAATCAATCTGCTCCGCTCGTTTGTGTTCTTGATTCCTTTGCGTCCACGAAGACCGTCTCCGTTGCCGGACCCCAGCCGCCCACCGCCCACCGCCAATCGGTCATGCCGAGAGTTTTGCAGAGCTCTGTCAGAGTTTTGTCCAGAGCTCTTGGATTCTTTGCCTAAGTTTTCATGAAGCGCGACTCGACAGTCAGAGACCACCGTATTCTGCCACCCATCCAGGCCACCCAGCTCACATTCTTTCAACAAACATCGTCCAGACTTCGCAAAGTTCCCATCCGCTTGCCCTTCAAAGGTCGTCCCAAAGGAGTTCAAACATGATACTTTCGAAATTCACCATCCGGGGGGATTCTTGCCCCCCCCCCATCCTCCGGGGCGTGTCGTCTACCTACAACCCGAGACGGTCGGGTAGTACCACGCTCTCGCGATTCTGACGAACAAATATCTATCGGCTCCCGTTTTCTTGCATGATGATGCCACAATGGAAGTGGAGAGGAGGGCATGGGATGGGGCCCGGCGACTCGGGGATGAACAAGCAGCTCCACCACAAGCAGACAAGGAGGGGGGGGGGGGGGAGGGGTGAATGAGGTCGGCAACAATACTGAAAAATCGTAACCAATCTCCGGAAGCAAAAGGCAACGAGAAACAGGTCAGCTTCTGAGAAGAGAAGAAATGGCCTAGGCCAGATGGGGACTGGGGCAGGAAGCAGCAAGGAGTTCAAAGGAGGGACGAGGGGGGGCGGGGATCGACTCAAAAAAAGCCCCATCTAGCATTCGCAACTGGTTGCTGGAACTTACACGCTGGATATCAACTTCTCTGATGGGAGCGGCACTTACAGGACTTTCACGGTGGTGAACACCTCCGCCCCCCCTCCCCACCGGGTGCACTGAGATCCGTTGGTCCGGGCGCGGGATCGGCGAACCGGTTGAGTCATGTCGCGAATTGCACCCCGCCCTTGGCTGACGCGAAGGGCATGTTCCTCCCCAGCCACCACGACCACTACCATCACCCCGACGTAAACCGGAACTTTCACCCCGACCACGACGCTGACCCGCGTTATTACCTCGACCGACATCGAAACCACGACGCTCCCCCCGGTGACGAACACCTCCCCGGCGGCGACGTTCGGCACGTTGGTCATTCACCCGTACGTTTCGTTCTGCCCCTGTCGCGGTCGTCCACGTATTCGTTGGATAACGGTCCATTTGCCTGTTTCTGACACGCCTGGTTCGACTGCTTGTGAAATAGGACGATTGTTATCTCAACCACCAAAACCATTAACCACACCTCCACCTCCTTGATCAATACTTCTACCACGACCACCAAGGCAAAGACCCCTAGGTGCACCCCGACCAAGGCTATTGCACACGATGCTGTCAGGCCGAGGAAGCTTAGGAGGCGCGACAACCCTGGTGAGTTGCGTCGCTGATCAAACCGCATTGGTAATGCGAGTCTTGTGTCAATAATTGAGCTCCTCTTTGACCCTCTTCTCATACCTTCGGCAAACGAGTCCTCAAAATCGTCGTTAGCGGGGACGAGTGTGAGCGGGGGGAGATGGCCGAAACGAGAGCAAATGCAGAACCCAATGGCAAGGCTGGGCTCGTGCTTTGCTCGTCCTCTTCTTGCCCACTGCCCTCTGCACCACCTTACCCTTTTCTTCCTCTCCCTCCTCCCCTGATCCCACCTCGCCTCCCATACCCTCCACAAACACTGCACACGCTGCACTCCCCTTTTCCCTCCCGCCCCCCTCCTACATTCGCGCTAAGTCGATCAGTACGTCATGGTACGCTGGAAGCTTTCCCCTCTGCCTCGCTCACCGCCGACACCTTACACCTCCATATCCTCCTTGCCGTCACCATCACTCTCCACTTTTCACTCGCTTTGTTCGTCTTCTCCTTCATGATAGCCCCCCTCACCCTGGAACTCCTGTTCAACCTTGTTTTGTCAGAAGCAGGAGTGGAGGGGCAGGCGAGCCAAATGCTCCAATCACGATTCAAAATGACTGAAAGGAGTACAAAGTGACCACAGAGAGCCTCCAAGAGTATCGAGATTGTTGAAACTGATGACTCTTCTGTCAGGCTTGGAGGACAGAGAGTATAGAGAACAGCTGACGGTGAGCACAGTTGCGTCTTCCAAGCCAACCAATTTAATGATGCAGATTGGACCCTATGACCTGGTTCAGAACCAGGGGTCATACCCGGGCGGGCACTCCGGAACCCGTGTAACGGTAAAGCCGCTGAAATGTGCCGAAATAGAATTTTGTACCTCATTGAAAAAAAAAAACTCCAAAGGACTGGCACACTTGTTCCTTTCGGCCTCCAACCGCAATAAAAACGCTTGGGACTACTCAATAAGGCCTCAGATCGACGTCCGCCAGGGGTTCGCGCGATGCACTGACCGCGCGTTGCACCAGCCACTCGTCATAACCTGCACCAAACGAGACCGCCCTGTGCCAGGGATCCCCGCGTCGACCTGACCTCTCCTCCGTAACCTGCACAAAACAAAGGTGAGAATGACCAGGGGCTGAGTTGTATTTTTGGACGGTTCGCCATCATGATCAATTTTCAGACTGTCAGGATAAAGGAACAAGTCGCTGATGACTGGAGTCAACGAGTAACTGTTTTGCGTTTCTCATCCGTCTTTATTTTGCCCAGTCTGTAGAAATGCTGTTTGTCGTCAGAGCTTTTTACGACAAGCACCTTGACATCAAAAGGGACCAGATTCTCGCACTACCACATCCCAACAATAACAACCTCGACCCTCTGCACGCAAACCCACACTTCCCCTTCAAGCTCGCTACCTTCCTGAACCTTTTACACCCTCTCGGAGTCAACCTCCACTATGTAGGGACCAGCAGCCTCATCAAGTACATATCCCTTTCTGTTGTGCCTCCCCCCTCCCTTAGGCCCCAGAAACTTGCGAAACGGATGTAACAAAGTCGTCAGTCCAACGCTGACAACTGAGGACGCTATGGCGTGCTTTTGGCGGGCCCACGAAGTTTATCAACGTGCACGGCCCAAACCATCTTTTTTGCCTGGATTTGCCAGGTATGGCGACAAGAGCGTAGAGGGTGGAGATGATGTTGGTCCCCAGGTGTAAATGCGGCAGGGATGGAAGGTTGCAGTTGGGCGGGACGAAATTACTGGAACGATCATCGGGGCAATGGGGGATGTGGAAGCAAAGACACTCATCATAGTGGTGCCAGCGACAGAAGGACTACTGTTCGGTATGGAATTGACTTCCCAGCCATCGAAGAAGACTCGGAAATGGGTGATGGGGAGTTTGTTGAGATGCCATGTTGAGATGCCACAAGACTGAGTGCATTCTGTCCAATAACAATGGACCTGTCCCGTTTTGGCAATGCAGAGTTGAGAGTGGCCTCAATTTTGTCAGGTGTTGAAAAGTCATCAATGAGAAAGAGGACGCGGTCACATGAAAGAGATTGACAATGGAACAGTAGGGGATCGAACTTTGCATCTTTGGTATCTTGTTGCATTTTGTTTTCAACTATCAGAATTGTTCCCATTTATTGCAGTTGACATGATCATTTTTTGGTGCACAAGGAATGGAAAGAAAATGACATTGAAGACAAAATACAATTGATGTACAAAATTAATATGAAGTAAGTATGTAGAAAGAAAGAAAATTCAGACAGAAACATCAGGATTGGAGGGAGAATTTAACGATGTTTTATGGTCACAATTGTCAGGATCGAGTGTGGGGTAGAACTCTAACAGGTTGTGAAGAACAGCAGGGTGAATCATGCAGAGCAAATTTTGAAAAGTGGTGATGTATGGTTGGGAGATTAAACTCCTTTTCTTCTTTGTAAAGGCATTATTTGCCAACGGGGAAGCCATCCTTTGCAATCAGTTCTTTGGTGAAGATATTGTTGATGCAACGGGGGTCGGAAAGTTGAATGAGGTGGAATCACATGTCGATAGGGAGTTTGTAGACATCCACGATGGTATTGTTGACTCTGTTGGCAAGATGAGGAATGTTGGTGTAGAGAGGCTTTGCAAGTTTCTCTCCAAGGATGGCATTGCGTATCTCTATATTATTGATGAGCTGGCTGGCCTCCGCATAGATGGATGAAGTCATGAATAATCAATTAGGCTCGAGTTGTTTGGTGAATTCATGAAAGTAGCACTGAGTGTTGTCATATATGAATGATGTTTGGTAATGGTTTCAGTAGTGTGCTTCAATATGTCGAAGAGGTTTTCATGTTAATAGTGTGCTGCTGTTGGTTTTCATGAGATTCCAAGGAGGTTAGGAGATTGCTGTGGGAGGGACTGTTATGGACGGAGGAGGCGGGGGGGGGAATGAGAGAGAGGATCCATACCATGGAGGAGGGGACATGGTAAAGTGGACGGGGCGGGATTGAACCGGCTCGAAAGGATGTTAGCCATCAGATACTGCAAAGCTAGAACTTGAAGTTCTTATGAATCTTATTGATCTTGGCTTACATAAGGAAGGGAATGGTTTACGTTAGGGTGGCTTTATAAACAGAGAATGGATAAGCTGACGTTGTTACTTTGTTGCAATGCTATTAACATTTAAGTGGAAAACGTAGTTGCTTGACAAAATGCCCAGCACATAAAGACCCTTGAAACAATTTCAAAAAACAAATGTTAAGAACGCGTATCTGATAAAGATTCCGGTCTGTTAAATTTTGAACAATTTAAACAACTAGATTTTATCGGCTTCAAATATTCTCAAAACAAGTTCAATTATATAATCGATTCACAACCTTTCTGCTACTTTTTTTACAACATTTCTTCATGGGCGAAAGTTGCAAAGCTACCTTTATTTGGTACAGTCAATCGATTCCGTTGCATTTTTGAACTGTCGACGACAATTTTTGTGGTAATAATTGGATTGGTAATCTTTTATTGATGCTTACAAGGCTCGTCAGGATTCTAGTCGATCATATCCATGATAATTTTTGGTTCAATACTAAAGAGGTGGACATCACTCTGGGCTTCCCTGGATTGAAGTGGATCATTTCCACAGTAAAATTCTGTAATCAAATTCAGCATATCCCAAGGCTTGTGTGGTTTCGCATTGACTATTTCCACTTTAATTTTTCCATTGTGATGGTAGTATTTGTGTTCAAAACAAACAACTTATAATCCCACGCAATTGTTGATTATTGTTGATAGTTTGCGTGGTGATATCTTCATTCTAACTTATTGTGTCACAATCACATGGCTTTTCTGGATTGTCGATCACCTATTCCATGGTAATATTTGTATTCTGATCCAGCAAGTCATAATCCCACGGGCAGTCAGGATGAGCCTGAATATTTTGACATCCATGAAGGATTGGTATGGATAAGAATGAAATGCGGTGACAATATCAGATAGGCACACAATTTGGCGGGCCCACTAGCATTGCTGGTGACAATGGAAATCAAATTGGTGTCTGCAGTCAAATTAAAAGGTAGTTGAGTGTATGATGTGATTGCCCATCCAGCACTTGTTGTACGGATCTTTGTCGCAAGAGAAATATGGTGGCACTGTTGCCCGAAAATATGTGAAGAGATTTGGACATGGTATTATTGTTTGAATTAAAGTATAGTCGAAAAAAATTTAGACTTCCTTCAGGAGCATTTCTTGCATTTGTTGATCTGTTCCAAATCCAAGATGCGGTTGCCTTGGCATGATTGGAAGTGCTTCTGCGCAGATGCACTACAAATTTTTCAAGATTTAACAACTGTTATCTGGTCAAATGCACTGGAGCAGGATTTGAGGTCCACGTAGATTGAGTTTGCAACAGAACCTAAATTCTTTGAAGATATTAAAGAGGAACACCATTCTGCGGGACCACTATCTTTAGATACTACAAAAAACAAAAATTCCCACGTGCTGTCCTATTCACAGGTGGTTTAGCTTTTCTTGTTCTTGCTCATCCAGCAGATGTGGTTGCCACACTGATACCATTTGCTTAAATTGTGGCATTGTTGTCTGCAAAGGCGTGAAGTACAGCAAGAATGGTGGCATTACCTTTATTATATGACTGATTGTGTCATCATTCCATCCAAAGCTCTTGAAGCTACAGAAGGAGTGTTCTCAAACCACGACTTGTACAGATCCAAGAAAGCTGCCATTCCAGCGGGAGCAAAGGCAGCAGCCTTAGGTATGTTCCATATCCAGGATGCGGTTGGGTAAGCAAATTGGGAAGCACCTTCCCACGGACTGACTCTGAAAGTCCCAAGATGGTATTTATTTTGTGCTGATTTCAAAGTGCCAATGGTCAATGGTGTCCGGGCGGAGACCATTCAAGCCAGTGCTTCTGCATATGCTTTTGTATGCTTTTTGGGAATCATATCAGGAAGAATTCCAGTCTGATGTGATTCCATGGATGTTTCTGACTTGAGGAAATTGAGGAAGTTTTCATAAAACGAGATGCCAACTGAAACGGCTGAGATCACGACAACAATAATTATAGCAAATATCAGAATACTCATGACGACCTTTATACTAAATATGATTGCGAAAAAATTACATAATTATTATACATGAAATCCGCAAATTAAGCTCCAAACAAAAAAAAAATTCCTAAATGTGACACATAAACTCATTCCCACACGATGATTGATTCCAATTGTCCTGTCCATGTAAACAGCTTACCAACATCCAGTTTTTGTAGTTTTTTTCGATGATACGCATGGCTATGTCACGTCGAAACCTTCGTTGCCATCGTTTTTCTATTTTTTCCAATGAAGTTTTATGTTTGAACCAGAATAAAAAGGGGATAATTTGTCAACATATTGTAATTTACCTTAATAGAATTCACGAGTCAGCACAAAAAGTGGCGGAGACTGCAAAAGAGTTCGTGGTTGTTGTAGATTGGCAATTAAAACTACATCTACGCTTCAGAGAGAATGAAGCGTAGATGTAGTTTTAATTGCCAATCGCCATTGTCCCGGATTTGATTTGATGACATGTCCAAGTCTGTCAAAGAATCAGGAAAATTTTCTAGTTCTCCGGAATTGATTGCCGGCTGCATAGAATGATTCCAAGAATGGTGGTGTTATGAGAATTCCCATTCTTTGCAACCAAAGGATTCCGACTATTTTCTATCATGTGTCTCAAGGTTGGAAGACTGTGAACGCTAATTACACGGTCCTCAGGAATCTTTGCTCCAAGTAGTAATGATCAATGTTGAGACTCAATGGCTCCAGTCTAGCCATGAATCATACAATACTTCCAAGAAGTGCCTGTCAATAGAAAGAGTATCCATTGATTAGAAAATGGCCCACATGATTTTTGGAGCAATCACTGTACTTGGAAACATCAACTCTGTCCATGATGAAGTGAATGTTAGTCCTTGTCTAATGGACAGCAATACCAAGATTTGGTATAATTTAGACAATAGACAACAAGACTAATTTCTAGGATTGTCTGGGATAATGACACAAAGTATTTGGTATTGTCCATACGCTTGACAACAAAAAGGATTTCTGAGTATTGTCTTCAAGTTTTAGTATTCTTTGCAAATGTTCTGCTGTTGATGCCCATTGATTTTGTTACAAGTAGCATTCATACAACCTGAGGGAGATGGGGACCTTCAACCTCCTGTCTGTTCCTCTTCACTTTCTTCCAGCAACTGAAATCATTCTAGATTTTGAGTACCAGCCCCCACAAGCGACCGTCTTAATTCCTCCATCCAATTGACCATCATGGGACGCGCCATTGACTCTGACAACGACAAGAAGCACCTTTGTTATGCGGACCACTTCCCCGACTTCAGTGCATATGCAGGTGAAGGCTGGATTACTAAAGCCCGGTCGGGCTGTCGGGGAGTCAAGATAATGGACAACGACCGCATTTCCTAAACATTTTCAAGTTGGGTTCCCAACAATCATATTCATAGGAGCACTTTCACGTCAAATGAGTGGGAATGGTTTGAAAATCTTATTCATTCACTTCACATGGACAAGAAAAGACTTAATGTGGCTCGCCGCAATGAGAAACTCTGCCCAGTTGGATCAAAGCTGAACAGCCATGAAGCTTACACTGCTGGAGGAGGCAAGGTTAAGGTTAACTGTACTGGCATGGCGAAATTCAAATATGGTAACGGTGGTGGAGGCAGTGACAGCATAGGAAAACATGATTGAGGAGGTGCAATGGGAACGCTGTGTCCAATGATAAATTGAAAGGGAAACACTATGATGAATCTGCAGAACTTCGTCATAAATGGGGGCCCACAGGTCACTTTGGTAACATATGATTCCAACGCCCACCCCAGCTTGTTGGGTCCCAATTGGCTCAGATTTAAGCTTTCAATCAAAAGAGACAAACACTAGGACCACGCTGTTGACGTCCTGGTCCTCCTCCACCTAAGTAAACCAGTTTGTCCAGTTATGGAAGTCGACCCTGACTCCTTAAATGGACTGGAGGTTCACTCCATTGTATCTCCCCCCACGCGAATCCACTTTGGCTCCAACACTGCGGATGTGGTGCCAGCTGTAAAAGCCCATCCAATCGTGGCCCTGGATAGGTTAGGCAAGGCCCTTTATGCAGTGGCGCCCAGAGTGAACTTCAGCATTGATAAGGGAGAGAAAAACCATATGTACTTAAAGAATCTGATCTCATGTGGTACCAAAGGTCAACAGAATTTCTTTTGAAAGGTGGCTATGTTAACTTTCTTGATTCTCATTGTGTCTTCATGTAAAAGACAGTAAATGGCAGCTTTACCATCGAATCAGTTTCTGTTGAAAATGTTAACCTCATCGGTTCATTAGATGAGAATCACTCCATAGCTCAGCTCCCCACAGGTGAACTCAAAATGGAGGATCTCGGCAGGACCTCATTCTGACAAGTAGGACGGCCCCGGGAAACCTAGACTAAGAAAAACCAATCCAGGTTAAACCGTGCGGATTGAAGTTTTCAATGGTTTACTGGGATATAAGCCCTGAGAGTTTCTCTTTCTGGTCCTTTGACTAGAACAAGAGTGAACATTATCTCAGATACCCCCTTGAACTGTTGGCATGGGTCTGTTTCACACACGAGAAAAAACTGTTACTCCTGGATTTATCAGCTATTCTAACACTGGGATCTTGTCTGATCCCACATACCCTAGGCCACAACCCGGAAATGTAGTCACTAACAATAAAGCTACTATTTCATGTTGTTCAGTGAAAGAGTGCATCACGGCCACAACAAAGTATCACTCTACCATTCTTGCACTCTATGCTGCAACCTGTGAGTTGATATGGTTGAGCACTTTAATCTTAACTGTCCAAGGATTGTGCAGTTTAGATATGAAAGACAGTCTTAAAGTTCTCCATAATGATAATGCCGACTGTGGTAGGCAGAAGAAAGACAGTACCAAACAAGGGCAAGATACAAGGCATATTGCACTCAAGTGTTTCTTTCTACATGACCTGCAACAAGAAAGGGCTATCGAAATTGCTAAGATTCAATCATACAATAACATCACTGATTTATTTACTAAATCTTTGGCAGAGACAACCCATTGAGGCCTTGTCATCAAACGGATTGTGTTGACTTCTCAACCTTAACAGGTCTAGTTAATGGATTGCCTATCTTTTTCAAGGAGGGAGGGTATAGGAGGCAGACAAACAATGGCACTGATTGCATTACTGCGTTTGGTAGAGGTTGACAAGACCATGATTGAAAGTATCTTTTGATTCTCCCTCTCATCCTTTGGCTTGACAGAGTGGGAAATCCCATTCTATGTGCATTAAGGATTTTGTTTATTGTCTATCCTACATCCTGAGGTCAGGAGACTGTCAACACTTTATACACTATCCTCAGGAGTCTTCCTCCAAGTAGGATTGATCGATTCTTGAGACACAGTGGATCCAGTCTGGTTGGGAATCACAGGATACTGTTCATAAACTGCCTGTCAATAGAAAGAGTCTCCATTGTTTTATACAATTAGCCAACACACCGTTTAGAAAAATAACTGTCATTTGTTAGATCAACTCTGTCTACAATGAAGAGAACGATGGTCACTGTCAAACAGACAACAATATTGAGGACTCAGATTGTTCAGAAAATGGACCACTATACTCATTTCCAAGATTTTCAAGCACACCACTACTCATTTTGGGTACTGTTGAGACACTATATAAAAATACCAACTTCTGGGTACTCTCAATCACTTTAGTATTGTTTATGACCGCTTCTGGAGTTGGTGGCCTATTTACTTTTTCTTTGAATAGCGACCACCAAACCTGGTGGAAAGGGGAATCTTCGACCTCAGATGCATTCCTCTTCTCTTCAGCAACTCAAATCATTCTAGGAGGACTTTTTTCGAGGACACATAGACAGTTTCATCTACATGCAAAAATAAAGAGAATCTTGGAGATTGCCTTATTTTCTTATCAAGTTGCGACTATACTCAAGATATTGGAAACTTTGTGGTACAATTCGTAGATTGTCGCGAAAGGAGATCATCATATCAAGAAAATATATTTGACATGTTTGATTGATTTTTGAAGTTTTTTGTTCAAACGCGGTCAGGAATGTTCAGAGTGTCTACTACATATACTTTGAAAGCAAATAATTTGCAGATAGACAAAAAATGGTCAAAACAAACTTTGACGTTAGAGCTACAGCAGCCCTACTCTTCCTCTATTTCCAACATGGCTCACATATTCTGTAATTGGACAGCCTGGTGTGATCATCCCTTTTCAGCGGCCTACCAAACCCTATGCATAAGCAAAAGCCAGCAGAGGATGCGGTGAGTGTTATGACCAAGGAAGCAGACTCTGCTGAGGCGCCAGCTCTCACGGATATACCGAAGGAGGCAGTGCATGCGGACAAAGAGGACACATATGCCGTACTTGGTATGCAGCAGTTCACCTTTTTTAAGTGTAACAACAAACACCCTCTCATGAAGTAGAGCTTCAGGGCTTAATTGTGTTGGCCCACCTGCCAGAGATCAACAACCGCAAGACAAACGCTGATGTTGGGACTGTGGACCCCAGACTTCCTCGGCCGATTGAACAGGCATAGACAGCAGCCCAGAGAATGGATAAATTGTGGGATACTTCATGAGACCCCTTCGCCGGCAGTCCAGATTTTTGGGGGGACCAGCTGAGAACCCGGCTTTGGTGGAAATTAAGTAATTATAGGCAGAGAACACAACGGACGTGCTCCCACTCTGTCCATTGAAGAGTCAATCAAGGCCCTCATTGTCAATCTTCTCTTTGTCCATGCCTGCTTCATCAATTGCCTCGGAGTCCCTCAAAGACTGTGGATGCAACAAAAAAGTGTGTCTGCACACACCCGACATCCCTATTCCAGCTAATAGACCAAGAGATTTCCGGCAAGTCATCGCAATCCACATTCCTCACTCCCGCCAACATCAACCTACTGGACCCAGCCTCAAAGGATGTTGCCAAGCTCAAGGACCTACCTTTTATTGTCACCCCCATCAGATAGGACACAATTCCTGGCCTTCATCCAGCCAAGCCTTTTCAGGACACACCAGTATTTGACCTCACCGTTCCATGAGACGGGCTATAGACTCTGAGCATCAGGGACTGAAGGTCAACCTTCCATCACAGCTAGAGTTGGGGCAAAGTGCAACTCCCAGAATGAGAGAAGTATTGCCCTCACCCAAATGCTTGATTTTTTGCCGTTGACTTACGCTGCAAAGACTAAACGCTCCTACCTCAGGAGCCGCGGAGATGAAACCCAACCGGTTCATCAAGGCCAGGTCGGGCAGAGAGTTCAAGTACATCGTTGAATGCATTGCAGAGCACAACCCTGACAACCTGAACATCTTGGAAATCCATACATCTCCACTCACCTCCCATAAGGAGCTACTTGACCAGATCAACCTGCAGACCACAATAGAGGGCACCACAAAGGGACAAGAAGTCTTCGTCAAAGAGCTAATTGAGAAACAACACAAAATTACCCTGCTCAACCAGACTGAGCGAATCTAAATTCCTCGCAGGAACTCCTTGAGAATGGTATGACAAAATTCTACCAGCTTCTTCTGCTCAACCCAGAAGAACTCGAAGTTATAGAGGCTGAATGACAGATACCTCAAAAGTTTGGAATTGGTACTCTCAATTGGCCTGAGGACATCAATTGTGTTTGCCAAGAAGAAAAACAGGGGGGAACATCTTTGCCTTAACTACCGACGTCTCCACTTGTTACCAAGCATGAGTGAATATCGCTACCCCACCTCCTCGAGATGTGTGATCGACTTGTCAAGACAGACACTTTTCAAGACAAGGTCATTGTAAAAACTGAGAACCTCACCAATTTTCCAACAATGCCTCATCAAGACTGTGCTCAATTAATCCTTTATTATTACACAAATTGAATGGACTTACTGAAAGGCGAGGTGTGCGCAACAAGCGGTACCACACTCCTCAGTTGAGATCCTACTTGCAAATATTGAACGTAGTTACAAAATTCCTGGACTACTGGGGAATGTAAGAAATGCTTGTTAATCTGCAAAAGCTATTCCTCATTATTCAATATTTTTTGCTTTGTTTTCTTCTGTGGTGTCTGATCTCGAGTCTCTATCCAATCAATAGTACATGAGAAATCAAACCGCTGATGAAAGATATCAAGAAAATTATATTTGTGTTAAATCTATGTAAATTTTCATGGTACGGAGATCTTTTGTGAGAAAAACAGCTGCTGATGAGAAGGTGATGAATTGGGTCCCCTGTACATATCATAAGCTTGAAATGTAAAAATTGGACAATATCATATAGAAGTAAAAACCTAAAACTGTCTAAAAAACTTGTCAGCTCATCGGCACTCACAAAAACTAAGATTTCTAGAAAAGATATAACATCAAGATAGCTAGGCAATGCATTTAGATTTGCCAAAGGATACAAGGGCGTAGAAATGATTCAACAGCACTTGGGCTATTTAAATGATCACCAAGGGCATTGTCATAAGCGCCAAACCAATGCTATCATCACCTAGGTCAGTATCATTTGTGTTGGTTCAGAACTTATGAACATTATGAATAGAATGATCATATATTTAAAAAAATATATCATTAAATGAGTTTTCACAAGTGTGCAGAAGATCTTGAAATTTGAAGATATTAACAAGGTATAATTTTATTTAAATGACTCATGCAATGATGGAAGTCGCATGGTATAACCCGTCCAAAAGATCGGTGGGTGTTGATCCTGACAAGAAATGTTTCTTCTTTCAAAATTGATTTCATTAGCATGAGAAATTCATCCTGATGTAAATTTGTTTTTTGAATACCAGGACCGGATATAATGAACCGTTTGTAGGCTTCAGACTTACCAGCACAAGAGTTTAGGTCAAAGGTTTTTTGATTTGTTTGAAGACCAAGTTTTTTACATCTTCTCTGATAAGTTTGAATGAACAGTGCCTCTAATTTCTCTGCAAACATATTTCTACTTGGTGTTTTTTTGCCGGTATAGAGAAATATCGAAAGGGATACTGTCATGATCTGACCTAATTTGGCACTCTATGGCAACGAAGTACAAAGGAAGTAAAGCACGCTGAATTCCGTACTGCTGATTGGCGCTGCAAGAGCTTTGGAGGAAGTTTCTGGCAGCTAACGTAGAGGGCAAAGGAATCGCAGCAATTTGGGAAGTAAGTTTAGGTATTGTTGAGGGGAACGAATCTGACTGAGGACAACAGATCAGTCCTCTGTCCCTATGTACAATGTATATGTGAAATACGAGGGGAGAACAGGAATTCCCTCACCCAGAGCAAAGTCACCTCAAGGTCAGAAATTTTGTGACGCATGAAGTCTGACGATAGACCAGGAGCAAAGAGTGTTCCCACTGTTGGCAATCTTGCAAAGTTGGGCTTTCCCACTCCAAGTTGATCTAGTTAATTGATCTGACACAATTAATGTGGCGAAAAGCATATGAATGAGTCAGAGAGGGCAAACTTCACCATACCCCGGTAGGTCCTGTGGCCGGCTGAGAAGACTACGGAATCTAACATGAAATACACACAAATTTGGGATCTTGAATATTGGAGAATGGTAGCCCCACCGGGTTGAAGCATGTTCATTCACGGGTGATGACTAGGAAGGACCTCTGAGATGAGGATTGCTGCCTGAACCAGGAGCAGCGCTATATTTCCTAAAGCATGTGGACTGAAATATTTTGGAAGGGTGATGCAGATGATTTAGCCAATGAAGAGAAGGGAACGATTGCATGGCATTCCGTTCCACCCTCTTAGGTCGCAAAGTAAACTGTCTTAGGGTGTTCTGTTCCATCATGCTGCTTCACAGTGCAGACAGTTTTGTCACTTTAGTCCGTCTTGTGTCAGAACACATGCTGTTATTCTCCAGGCCAACATCAGCAACTCTCTGGGGGAAGTTCTGAGCCGTCACAAGCAAACTTTATCCAAGGGATCTCCAGCTCCCTCTTGGTTTGTAATAGGTGCGGTTATTCTCCAGGTTGTCAAAAGCAGTACTTCTGGGTGTGTCCCAGCCATTCACAAGGAAGCTCTCTGTAAATCCTAGGGTCGTCTGGCTCCCTCTTGCATTGTAATGGATGCAATTATTCTGCAGATTGTCCCAAGCAATACTCCTGGGGGAGACCCAGGCGGTCACGAGCAAGCTCTCTGGTTGCCCTAGGGTAGTCTGGCTCCACGTTGCCATGCAAAGTGTGCAGTTATTTGCAGGTCACCGCATGGGCTACATCCAATGGCATGCCTAGCCTATACAGTCAACTGTCCTGTCCTAGGGTCATTGCGCTCCCTCTTGTGTCCTAACCCATCAAGTTATAGAGTTTGTCTTTCCCGGCCAACAGTTGATGCTGTTCAGACGTGAAATAGATAAAGCAGAAGTGTTGTGGACTCGGCCAGTAGATTGGAGTCCGGAAGGAGTAGAACCTGCAGTCCCTTGCGTTTTATGGTCAAGGTTCTGGTTAGAGTCGGAGGGGTCGGCACACATGGCATTTCTTCTTGGTGAGCAGCAAAGTGGAGCTGACGAGACTGTTTGCCGAGCCACTTTTGTACAATTAGGTGTCCTCGATGTGTTCCTGTTAGATCGTTTGGTTCTACCCATCCGGGTAGCTGACCCATTTTACGAGGTAGTGTTGAGAGTAGGGTCGATACTTGCATTGATTACGCTAGTTTTTGACATTGATTATCTCCTTAATGACCCAAATGTTGTCGCTTTTATGTCAATCATAGCTGGGTAGGTTTCGCAATGGATGGAGGGGTTTAGATGGGTGAAAGGTTTCAAGATATATACATTGAAGTATGGGAACGCATGTTGGATGATCCTAGAGAAGTTACCAAGATTCCAGGTTTCTGTAGTCAGGCCAAGGCATATGACTTTCAAGGGATCTAATCAAAGAGCAAAGAGGTTTGATGGTATGGACCATTTGAGCCAAGAGGCGATGTCTGCCGTGTTGAAGAAGACTTGGTCCTCTGTCTCCTTATTGATCAGTTAGCAGTTCTGGTTCTATACGCTGGTGTACAAATCTTGCGCGTGTCTGAGCACTACCTCCACAATAGCCTTGATGTCCTTCCGTTCTTTTGTAAATTTGAGCGGATGCTTTCTAGTGGTGGATCTGCCCATGGCAGCAGATCGCTCGTCTGATCTTACAATTTTAAGGGAGTTGGGGACATGGCTGCATTCAATGAAGAACAGGGGCAGGTTGAGGTCTCTGGCAGGAGTGGTGATGATGTTGAATTGCGGAAACCGTAGCAGTCCTGACCAGTTTCTGCCTGTTAAGTCCAAGTGGGGCTTAAGGACCTTCTTAACCCTCTGGATGATTTGCCGTAGGTCCCCTGATGGCCAGTCCTGCCAATGTTTTTCTAGTTGGGGGCGAGTTCAGTAAAGCCTTGCCAGATAGCAGACATGATCTTTGGCTTGTCGTTTGTGACAAAAACTCAACGCCAGCGCACCTGGGTGTATATGCAAGGATTGAAGACGTGCATCAGGGCATGAGCTGTCGGCCTCAAATAGGTCAGAGAGAATGAGGATCATCCGGGTGGAGGAGTAGTGCATGACCTAGAAGTAGCCATTGTATGGCTGCTTGGGTTGAGGTAGGATGCCATGGGGTACAATGGAGAGTGGCATGGCCAATGCCTCAAACCCCATCATTTCCCAGCAGGTGTGGTGAAACCGAAGAGGATGGAGGAAGCCGTAGCTTTGGTTGAAATTCTTGAATAGCTGCCAGTCCTGGCAGCTAGTGACATACTCTAACATTTTTGAGAACATGGATGGGCAGGAGAACTGTGTGCTGATGGACTTGATGGTTTCAGTCAGACCCTGGTGAACTCCGTCAACAATTTAGTGGTGGTATTGTTCTATGATTGATCCCCGCATGACTTCAGGAACCCAAAGTGGCCTGTCATAGTAGAGAAGGCCATGGTCAAGTATTGTACAGGTGGCCAAAGACGGCCTTCACACCGCGCTGGAACCAAGCTGGAGTGTTTGTCAGACCTCACGGCTTGACTGGCAGCTCAAAGTGGCCGTACCTTGTCTGGATTGCTGTTTTGTCGATAATCTCTTCTGTGTTTATGATTGGTGGTAGGTATCCTGGACGTCCGCCAGGGTGTAGTATCTGGCCTTGGCAAGTTGATGACACATCTCAAAGGCTTGGTAGCCTCCTTTGGGCTCGCTTGGTGCAGGGTTGCAACTCTGATAGTCTTGGCATAGACTTACACTGCTGTCTTTCCTCCTGGCTAAAATGATGGATCCTCCCCAGCCCTTTATTGCGAGCCGAATCCATTCTCCTCAAGATAGACATCAATCTGCTTTTTTCTATTGTCAAGCTTGTCTTGGGGGGGCGGACAAAGCGGGTAGAATTTCAGCTAAGTGTCGTCAAGGAGTTAGAGAGAAATTGTCCTTTCCTGGCTTTGTTTGAAGGCCCATTTTTGGCTGGAACAGGTTCCTTTCGTTGTATTTCCTCATTAGCTTTTTCAGGAAGACCCCTTATTTGTTTGTGGTGGCATCTCCTGTCAGCTTCAGGATGATCTGGTGCAGTATCTCCTAAGGGTGGCAAGTGGAGTCGTATGCATTTCTTCAGTATTCAGGTTCTCATGTTGGGCTCTTAGATGCATCAGACAAAGTATTTGAACTTTGTACACAACATGCCTTGAAGAACCTATTGAGTTTCATCTCTGCCGCCCTTGAGGTACGAGGGAAGTGAAGGGTTCTGACTGGGTAGCTCTGGACAATAGCAAAGATTTGAGGGTTTCCGTTGGGGCAATACTTCCCTGATTCTGGGAGTAGCGCTGTTTCCCAACCAGGGAGGACCACCCATGATGGATTGCTGAATTTCTGCCTTCGATACTCAAACTCTAATGGCTCATGGCACTGTGAGGCCAAGTAGTAGTGAGCCATTAGAACACCTTAGCCAGAGGAAGGCCGTGGATTACCTCATATCCAAAGGAGGTGACGACAAAAGGTGTGGCGTCCAGATCAGAGAAAGTCTTCAAGGCTGGATCTAGAAAGTTGATGTCGGCGCAAGCAGTGCATGCGTAATCCCTTGATTTCCTGGAAGCAGCTGGGATTATTTCAAGCAGTCAGGAGGGCTTAACTGTGAAGAAGGGGTGTGTGGCAACCAAGTGGGCTGAAACTGCCAGCATGTTGGATCCGGAGTATATGAGAATTCTTGCAAAGCGGTCCTTGAGGCTGGCATGGCTGGCAGGCAGATCGACATTAAGGGGCCCAATAGACTCTTTGATGGACGGAAGTCAGGCAGCTCCATTGTGTTTTCCGCCAATTACCTGCTTATGTACCAGCAAATCAGGGTTCCCCGCCAGGCCTCTCGAAATTCGGGCTGCTTGCAAAGGGGCCCATTAAGGGTCCAAAAAGTGCTCCATGTTCTGGGAGCTTGTCTGTGTCTGTGCAATTCCTGCGAAGAGTTTGGGGGTCTGCTGTCCCAAGATGGCAATTTACCTCAAGGTTGTCAATCTCTGCTTGGCCAACCGTTGTAGCCCGGAAGATCTACCTTGGGATAGGGCAACTGTTCTTCCGCTTCAAAGGAGTCAGCTTCCGTGTACAAGGTACTACTTCTGCCTCCTTGTCCATGGTCAGTGCCTCCTTGGATATTCCCTCAAGAGCTGGTGCCTCAATGGATTCCTCTACCTCATCTGTGATAGATACTTCGTCCTCTGCAGACGTTCCCGCATGCCTCTCAAACCACCAGTCAGGTTCCTTAGGCTTCTAGAGGGAGATGATCACACCACAATGTCCAGGGGCCGCATATGGGAGCGATTTTGGAAATTGCTCATGGGTTAAGCTGCGGTAGCTAGATGGGAAAGGGCTCGGTTTGGCTTTAATGGAAGCAACAGGTGTGGTGCGGGGGATAGGGAAGGCTGGCTGAAGGCCATGCTGGTTCCAACACTGCAGTGTTGTCACATGGAGTATGCGTTGGAGCCATGGTTTTCAGTATGGTCTGAAGGCAAAAATCAAAGAAGCGCTTGCTGGGATGGAAGCATGCCAAGCTGAACATGGGCATCCACGTATTTGGCATTGCTCTTTGCGCAGCTGCTTCTTCTCGGCTGGGGCCGTTGACATCTACAATGCCAAAATTTATGTGGGCATTGAAGGCAGCATATTGTTTTGTGATGTCCCAAGGAACTCAAAGTTGTGTCATGGTCATCTGGTTCTGCACAACAGATTGAACTCTGTGAGGGCCAAGAGCTGGGTTCTTTAGGAATCCGGGACTGCAGTAGCTGATCAGTTCTGGGTCCGTGAGCAGACGCTTGCCCTTGCATTGAATAAGGCGACATGATTGAGATAATGATGGGACTTGGTGTCATATTTTGATTACCTGGCGCCAAGGGCGAGGCTGTTTGACACCCTTGACCTCAACCTTGGCAGAGTAGTGGCTCAGCAAGGCGGTGATGTGAATCAGAGCCAGGGGATAGAAAGCTGTACGCCATAGGGGGCCCGGAGGCAGACCTGCTGGACGGCTATAGGACTCCTGTTGTCCTTTTGCTGGTTGGCAACCCACGTCTTGCATGACCTGATGAGTAATGTGTTAAAGGCTTGGTAGAGATCTTAGTTGGTGAGGAGATGGACCATAGGCGGCAGAGGGCAATTGGCCACCTGAGCTGCAAAGAAGGCCACATGGTAGTTGCAATAAGTTTAAGGTTCTCTTCCGAAGGTATTCATCCAGGTAGTTGTTCACAAAGGAGGCGAAGTATGCTTCATCTTTGATTCTTCTCTTGAGGCCATTGTACTTCTTGACCACGTTGGGTTTGCGCCTGCGTATCTCCTTCCAGAGGTTCTCGAAAATGTCTGTGGAAGTTGGTTGAGTGACGCAATTTGGGGAGGTTAATCTGGATGATGCCATGGTGGTAGGCTAAAGAAGTGTTGATATTGACCAAGCTGATGGGAGTCAACCTAGGTTTAGTGGCAGATCCAGGTCCAGGTGCAGCGGTTGTTTCGCTAAATCCGTAGTCGTCTCAACCAGATCCTCCTGTCACACCACTGCCCGCCCCCGCTCCCAGTCCGACTCCAGACATGTTAGTAACTTAGTAGCTTGGTGATCTCATGTTCGAGAGCCATCGTAGTCGTCCTGACCCAGAGCCACAGTACAAGTCATTACCTGGAGCCATGGTACAGGTGATGACCCACAGCCATGGCAGTTGCATACCTATTAGCACAGCACCTAGACAACTGTTGGTCCTTTCCTCTCTCCGCCTCCTTTTGCTTCACCTAGGAAATCCCCCTCTCCCAGTCCTTTCATCCAGTCCACATCCTCACCATCCCCCTATCAAGTCTGATGCCACAGACAGTTTGATCTAGATCTCTACCTGCCTACCTGCAAGCCATCTGCTACTTAAATTCAAGCCTAGAACAAGTCCTCACCATGCTACAACACCTTCAACAAAAGAAACAGTCTCTCTGGGAGGCTGTCGTCCAAGCCCACCAAGCACCATTGACACCAGCCCAACATCAATAACCCAAATTCAGCCTCCTAGGGAAGCCCAATTGTACCTGATCCAAAATGCTCGGCTTCATCAACTGAGTGCCAGTCCTCCTGCGTCTTTTACCCCAATCCTACCCAAAAGTCTCAGCCCAAGTCGGATCGGAAGGTATCGTCCTTGCGGCCACCGCCCTGGCAGGGTTTGCACCACTTCTTAAAAGGCAGTCCCCATCACATGACAACTTCGCCGTGTTCCTCCGAGAACTCTCGGCAACACTTGGCAATGCTGACAAGGAAAGAAGCTCTTCCACCAAGCTACGAGCACTCCACCACGGTTCACGACCAGTTTCCACCTATGCCTCAGAGTTCTGCCAGCTCACCTGTTATGTCCCCTTTCCAGATGCCTCCCTCATGGACCAGTTTCGCCTTGCCCTATGAGGTGACTTCAAGGATCTACTGCTGATGATGCTGGATCCTGCCACTTTCCGAGAAGCCATAACCAAAGCCATTGGCTGTGACAACAGCTTCTACAAGATACACCAATGGAGACCCATCCAAACCAGGCACAGTCACCAGCCACAACGGACTCAAAGCTACCACCCAGCAACTATCAAGGATGATCTGATGCAAGTCCAAACCGTGAAGTTCAACAGACTCACAGAAGGAGATAAGAAAGGCTGACATCTAGAAAACCTCTGTTGCGGCCCAGGCCACCTCTCTTATGAATCTCCTGCCAAGGCGCGCCACTGACCCCGTCAGATCAAGACCCCAATCTCTGGAAATCCCTAGAAAACAAAGCCGAGAAGTACAGTAGGGGCCATGTGCCTGGACAAGGACATCTACACCACAAAACCCCTGACTGACCCTGACCCATGCCCTGTCTTCATACTACCTGTGCTCCCGCGCCATCCCCGCTCCAGGATGACCAGCTCGACAGCTCTACTTGACTCAGGTGGCTCAGCGCTCTTCATCAATCAACAGTTCACCAGCAAAAACCTTCTGAAACTCATCAACAAAATCCACCCTGTCTCAGTTGAGGTTGTCAATGGCTGTATTATCTCCTCTGGAGCTGTCTCTCACAGAACAGTCCCCACTAGAGTCATCAGCAAAGGACACTTTAGCATTGTGATGTTCAACGTCATCTCCTGTCCCGCAAACCATTCATCTTGGTCTCTCCTGATTAGAGCTGCACTATCCACATATCAATTGGCAAGCTCGCACCCTTTGTTTTCTGACGCCCCTCCAGCCACTCCAGAAGTCATCAAACCATGTCCCCCAGATCCGTTCCGTGGCGCTCTTCATGGATCCTTCTATCCACAAAATCAAGCCCTCTGACATGAAGCTCCCTGTCTAAGCATGACTGCCACATACTCCTTGTCCTTTCAAGACTATACAATGCAGGCCTCCTTGCCAAGCTGGAGAAATTCAAGTTCAACAAGAGAGAGGTTGATTTCCTATGGTACTCTGTCTCAAGCTAACGCTTCTCCATCGTGTAATGCAAGATCGAGACAATCCTCAACTGGTCAACTCCCACCACAAATGGCCCAATGCTTCCTTGGCTTGGCAGACTTCTACCAACTGTTCTTCCAAGACTTCTCCTCCATTGCTGCACCTCTTACTACACTTATGAGCTTTGACAATCTCTTACATTTGTCCTCCGCTGCCTCTCAAGGCCGCCTGCACATCTGCCCCTGTCTTCCTACACTTGGAATCCACATGCCCCTTTGTCAAGGAGATGGACGCTTCAGACTTTGCGATTGGCCACATTTTTGCTAAAGAAGTTTCTGACAGGTACCAAAATCTACTGCCGAATCTACAAAAAGGAACTACTGCCTATTGTGGACTCCTTGGAGGAGTCACGACCCTTCCTCCAAAAATACTCGCTTCAAGTCATTGTCTACTCAGATCATAAGAATCACGACTACTTCATGTCTTCTCGGGTGCTGACTCGACATCATGCATGATGGGACATGTCCTTGTCCCGCTTCCATTTCATCATCAGCTACCATGAAGAACCTCCTAAAGGGAAGCCCAATGCCCTGGCCTGATGATCTTTCCTGTCGCCCAAAATGGGGGATTAGACTATACCCCAGCAAACGCATGTCATCTTGAGTCCTTACCATCTTCCAGCCTTCACTCTGCTCCCTCTTGAGGACTCCCTCATCAACACAATACGCCAAGACCTTCACACAGACCAACTCGCCTCAGATTTCATGACCCACCTTTGAAGTCCGCAAACTCCCGGCATCTGCAAGGAATATGACGACTATGCACTTGCCAACAAACTCCTCTTCTAGAACAATTTCCTTTCCGTCCCTGATGGACATGGGCGAATTGAAGTACTACAAGCTGGACTATCAAGTCGGTCTCCCACGACTACTGGTGGCCTCAACTGGCCAAGTCTGTGAAGGAGTTCTTCCAGTCCTGTAACCCCTGCTCCTGGTGGAGGGCCCTTGAACATGCCAGCGGCGGTCTCCGGCACCCCCCCCCCATATCCCAAGCACACCATGGTCTTTAATTTCCATGGACTTCATCACCAACATCCAACCATCCAAGAGTCTGGACTCAATCCTAGTTGTTGTCGATTGACTCACCAACATAGGGCACATCCCTGCATGTAACGACACAATCACAAACAAAGACACAGCCAGTCTTCTCCTCAAGCAGGTCTCTTGTCTACATGGCCTTACAACGGATAAGGTCAGCAACTGTGGACAGCAATTCATCAGCAGCTTCTGGCAACATCCACTACAACTACTTGGCATTAAATTGAACCTTTCCTGGGCATTTGACCCCAAAACAGAGGGAAAGACGGGACGTTCCAATCAAACCCTGCATCAGTATCTCTGCTGTACAATCAACTACCAGCAAGACAACTGGACCAACCTTCAACCAATAGCCAAGTTTGCCTACAACATTATCCACGATGCTTCCACCCATCAAAGCCCCTTCTGGGCCGACTACAGCTTCCACCAATTCATATCTCCCAAATAACTACCGCGAAAAATCCTGCCACCAATGAACGCCTATTCAACCTTGTCTCCATACGCAAAGAACTGGCCAAGCTTCTCAAAGCAGGGCATGAAAGCTACAAGAAACAACTGATCACCTATCGCAAGCAAGCCCCAGCCTTCCTGGTTGGCTTCAAAGTATGGGTCCTACACCGCAATGCGCAAAACTCCGGACCATCGGACAAGCTACACTTCCCGCAAATCAGGCTGTACCCTGTGGAAGCCTGCATCAAACTTGTCACATACCACCTCATACTACCAGAAACTATGTGCATCCACCAGGTGTTTCATATCTCCCTCCTCAAACCATATCACCCTTCCACCATCCCAGGTCATACTCCGCCACCACCACCACCAGTCAAGATTGCCAATGAATCCAAGAACTAGGTCAGCAAAATCCCAGATAGCAACATTGTGCGGCAGCTACTTCACTACTTGGTTCACTGGAAGGGTTACAAGCCAAGGGAGTCAGGGGCAGCAGGCTTGATGATGGGACGTTGAGGGTGTGGACTTGATGACAGGACTTGGAGAGGGGAGTTGCCTAGGTGCAAGTAATAGGAGGCAGGGAGAGGAGAGGAGCAGGAGGGGTCTAGACAGTAATACGACTTGGAGGAAGGATTATAGGTATTTCCCAGGACAGGTGTTGATCAGGATGCTTTACAATGGGAGGGATACGTGGGTCTATATATAGGGGAGTGGGGGAATGTGGAGCTGTGCTGGAGGGAATGTGGAGAAGCTTCAGAAATAATGGGGACGTGTCGCAATGGTATCCAAACATTGGAGAAGTCTCTGGAAGATATGCGAAGCTGCAGGACGCGTCCTGACACTCCTCGCCGGGACATCAGCGGTAAACAAATTCCTAGGGAACAGATAACCAACTTCAAATCCTTGTATCTCCAAGAGTAATAATCCAAATCAAGTGATTGAACATGTTCCAGAAGGCTCTGGACAAGGAAAAAAACTTGCGAAGACCTGGATTGTGACAGTATCTCCTCCTCAACCAACGAGTTGCAAGAGGAGCGGCCTTGGTCTTTGGCTTTGCAGCGTGTTTGCTTCCAAGTCAATGGCGCAGTCATATGAGTGGTGTTCCTGTAGCTTACAGGCTTTATCTTGGTCGAAGTGGTCTTCAGAGTCGAGGTACTTGGACCGGAGTTGTGAGTCCCTGGCTGGCTCTGTGACTGGTGTAGGGGACACAGCATAAATGGCCCTGACTTGCTCGTTGTCACAGAGGGTGGCCAAGTAGGCGGCAGTGACTTGACGGATGTCTTGGTTCTTGATAGTTGCTGGACTGGACAGAAGATTGACGTTGGTGGGCTTCCTTTTGGGGACAGGAGAGTTCTCAATATGGCTGTTCTTGAAGTGAGCAGCAGGATGGATCTGGGGGGCAGGACTTTATGACTTCGGGAGAGGCTTGAAGGATACAGGGAACCGAAGGGTGCAAGCTTGACAATCAACATGTGGATTGTGGAGCTCTAACCAGAAAAGACCAAGAATTCCTGGGTTGCTTGGACAGGAGATGACGTTGAACATCACAACGCTAGAGTGTCCTTCCACAATGACCCTAGTGGGCACTGTTTTGTGGGAGACTACTCCAGAGGAGATGATGCAGCCGTCAACAACCTCACCAAGACAGGTTGCATTTTCCTGATGAAATAGTTGCCATCCAGATGATTTTTGGTGGCAAAGTCTTGATCAATCAGGCAGGCTGAGGCACCTGAGTCGAGAAGGGCTGTTGCGCTGGTCTTGCTGGAGTCAGAATGGTGGAGGAGCACAGGTAGTTGGAAGGCAGGGCATGGGTCAGGGCCAAGGAGGGTGCCATGTTCAGTGGGGTGGATGTCATCGTTCAGGCACATGGCCCCTGCTGTGGCTGGATGTGGTCGTTTCCCGGCTTTGTTGTCTGGGGGCTTGCGGAGTTTGGGGTCGTGACTTGATGGGCATGGTGGCGCGCTTTGACAGGGCAACTACGGGAGAGGTGGCCCCGGCCACGGCAGTAGTAGCAGAGGTTTTCTTGGTGGTGGCATTCCTTCTCTTCTTCCGTGAGTCTCTTGCAGTTAATGGCGTCAACTTGCATCGGATCATCCTTGATAGCTGCTGGGTGGTATTACGAGTCAATTGTGGCTGGTGACCATGGTTGGGTTGGATGCACTTCTCTTGGCGTCACTCGTAGAGGCGGTTTTCACAGCCAATGGCTTGTGTAATGGCTTCCGAGAGAGTGGCAGGATCTGGCATTGTCAGCAGCAGATCCGTGACGTCACCTCGTAGGCCAAAGCAAAACTGGTTGATGAGGGCAGCATCTCCCCAGGGAACATCACAGGCAAGCTGGCGGAACTCAGAGGTGTATGTGGACCCTGGTTGTGAACCCTGGTGGAGTCCCCGTAGCTTGGTGGAGGCAGTTCTTTCCTTGTCAGCATCGCCAAACGTTGCGGAGAATTCTTGGAGGAACGCGTCAAAGTTGTCGAGTAGTGGGGACTGGGTTTCAAGGAGCGTCGCGAACCAAGTCAGGTCCAGGCCAGGAAGCAGACTGCCTACTAGTCCGACTTAGGCTGAGCCGTCGGGGTGGCGTTGAGGTTAAAGCCGGAGGACGAGTCGCACTTGGTTGATGAAGCCCCGGAACTTTGATCAGGTACCATCGAACTTGTCTGGGAGGCTGATCTTGGGTTCTTGATGTTGGGCTGGTGTTGACGGTGCTTGGTGGACTTGGGCGACAGCCTCCCAGAGGCACTAGTTTTCTTGTTGAAAGTGTTGTAGCATGACGAGGACTTGGTCGAGGCTTGTAGTCGCGGTAGCAGAGTGGCTTGCAAGTGCAAATGGAGAGATCCTGATCAAACTGTCAGGGGCAGCGGGCTTGATGGTGGGACGTTAAGGGTGTGGACTTGATGACAGGACTTGGAGAGGGGAGTTGCCTGGGTGCAAGAAACAGGAGGCAGGGAGAGGAGAGAGCAGGAGGGGTCTAGACAGTAAGGCAACTTGGAGGCAAGATTATATGTATTGCCCAAGACTAGTGTTGATCAGGATGCTTTACAATGGGAGGGATACATGGGTCTAAGTATAGGAGAGTGGGGGAATGTGGGGCTGTGCTGGGGGGGAATGTGGAGAAGCTTCAGGAATATTGAGCACCTGTTGCGAAGGTTTCCAAATATTGGAGAAGTTTCTGGAAGATATCCGAAGCTGCAGGACCAGTCGGGACACTCCTCGCCTGGACATCAGCAGTAACCAAATTCCTAGGGAACAGACAACCAACTTCAATTCCTTGTATCTCCATGAATAATAATCTAAATCAAGTGATTGAACATGTTCCAGAAAGCTCTGGACAAGGAAAATAACTTGCAAGGACCTGCATAGTGACAAAGGGAGCGAACCTGGGAGCCTGCAGCCCACCTGGTAAATGTCCCAGAAAACGTCTCTGAGTTTAACCAGCGATACCCGGTAAAGCCAAAGTCTCCTCCTCCAGGATGAAGTAGCTAGAGGAGAATATGCTGGCTTGATCCAGAGCCATGGCACAAGTCCTGACATAGAGCCATGGTACAGGTCATCACCAAAAGCCCAGGCACTTGGATACGATCCAGCACAGACCCTTCGTCACATGATTCCGAATACCTTGAAATCACAGTCCCAAGCCTTGCCGCAGCACCGATTCCCAGCACAGCCACAATCCCCAACACAACTCTAACTCCAGCACAGACCCAATTCCCAGCACAGCCCGGCTCCCAGCCCGGCTCCAAGCTTCTCACATATATCCCATGTATCCCTCCCATTGGAAACCATCCCGATCAACACCAGTCCTGGGCAATCCAATCTAGTCCTGCCTCCTTGTCCCCTTCCTGTCTTGACCCCACCTGCTCCTCTCCTGTCCACACCTCCTGGTGCTTTCATCCAGGCAACCCCCTTCTGGAAGTCCTGACATCAAGGACAAACCCTCAAAATCCCACCATCAATTTAGCTGCCCCTGACAGCTAATGCCGAGGATTTGGTAGATACTTGATGGCCCTAGACAGTCCAGACATGTGACACTATGTTGAGGGGTCTTGTCTTGACAAGCTGCTTACGAGCAAAGATAATTGGAGGAAAAGAAGGAACCTTCTTGTGATACCATTGATGAACTGAGCAAAACCAGCACTCTATGTCAGCATAGTGAAAGGGCAGGAAACAGTGCTGAATTGGGTGCATCTGGCCTGCGGAACATGAAAGGTGGAGGAAGATTCTGAGGGCTATCAGAGAGAGAGAAAGAACCCAGCAGTTTGGGAACGGAGCATAGGCGTGATTGAGGGGAAAGAGTCTGACTGAGGACCATAGGTCCGTCCTCCGTTGCTATGTACAATGTAGATGGGAATTACAAGGGGAGTGCGGGAATTCCCTAACTCAGAGAGAAGTCACACCAAGGTCTGACATCAGAGCAATGCGTGAATCTTGCATGCAGCGAGAGTGCCAACAGCGGGAACCAATGTTGGACCAGGAACAACGTGGGTTCCTGCCGTCTTTATGATCATTGGAATAAACACCAAAGCGTCGTAACTTAGCAGGAGCGTCTTTAGTGAACCATTCCCGTTTAACATGAAAGTCCGCCAAATCTGAAATGACTTTCTTCTCAGTGATGCCAGTGTTTTGTGTCTGAAAGCAGATCACATCAAATTGCTCATAGTATGTAGAATATCGAGATCGCAAGTCGGGAACAGTACCAGTACACAAACCGGTTTTGCCCCTCACCAAATAAATGGACTGTGATGATGAAGCCCTTCGTGGAGAGATAATCAAGATATTCCAAACAAAGGGATGAAAGTGTTTTATCGCTAAATTGCTAATTGGTCCTGACCGACTGATAGATAACTTTGCCGCAGATACACAAGATGCCATCCCTCCTGGCTGGAATGGTGCTATTATTTTTCTTCCATTGCTGTTGGAATTAAGAGTTTATCAATGAACAGGGCTGGGGTTCCAGACTGGGGAAATTTACAAAGAACTGAAAAAGAAAGATTGACTGAATTTACCTTCTTATCGAGAACAGTGAATATAAGGTCCCGAACGATGGAGACCCATATATGTCTCAAGAATTGCTTATCTTGGCAAGTTGAGGCAGGAATGCAGTTGACTGAAGATGAGCTGCTAGATAGGTTAGGTTTTTGACAGAGATCGATCCTCAAGAAAGGGAGTAGTGAGAGAAGAATAATGAGTGAAATGAATCAAGAAAGAGAAAGATGGAAGAAAAGTGAAAGTGAAAGGAAGCCCATACCTTATGTTGGAGGTGAAGGTGAAGGAGAAAGAGGCATGAGAAGGAAGGAGAAGAGATGACAAGGACAGGAGAAGGACAGAAAAGCATATGGAGCTAAAGTTGGTCATGAGGTGATACTTGAAGAGACGGACGGGAGCTTAGGCCAGGGAAAAAAACGTTTACAGTAGAATCCCCTGGAACACCGGCTAGGGTATTATGTTGTTACAATAAGGGACAAGGATGTGGACTTGAAATAAATTTCTATGGCTGGTGACTTGGCATTATCCCTGTGCTACCAAGATAAGAAAATGGAAAGCAAATATGAAACAGCTGGTGCAGTTGCCGGGGTATGGAAGTGTCCCAACCGACACCATGGATCTATAGTGATAAATTGAAATTTTTTACGGTATAGGCGAAATTGTGGTGAATTGTCTTACTCATTTACTGGCATGTGTTGCCATCCCCTAGCCGGTGGATTGGAATTCTTTGGAATGTTTTGGTTTTGGGCATATTTTCTATGTTCTTCATTTTGAGTGCTTGGCGACATTGAGTACCTTTACTCTATCCAACTATTGACAGCTCTCATCGGAATTCCCCAATAGAACCGGACTCTGTTTTCTGTGTTCTGGAAAGGTCTGCGTCCAAACCTCTGCAAGCTTTCCTCAACCCTCTGACGATCTCTGACCATCCCTGGTCTGCCATCACAATGGACTTTGCCTCCATGCCAAAAACAGCCGACAGCTGAAACCTCGCACTTGCCATCCTCTGTGCACTCACAAAGAGGCAACATTTCATCCGCGTTCAGACAACCAACAAGGTCATTGACTTCACAATTGCCATCTTCCACAACGTTGTTTGCCCTCACGGTCCCCCCCATTGCATCACCTCTGACCGGGACGCGCGCATGAAATCAAAGTTCTGGAAAGAGCTCCTCTGACTCTGTGGATTGAAACTCCCCATGTGCACATCCCGCCATCAACACACTGCGTAGCCTGGCGAATGAATGATCGGCGTCCTCAAGATCGTACTTCGCCACACTTGCACGCAACATGAACGACTGGCGGTAACACCTCAATGGACTTCAAATTGCATTCAACTTAACCCCTCCGCAATGACTGGCTTTATTCAATACAAACTGGTGCTCAGATAGGATCCTTGCCTCCCAGCCCCTCTGGCCGCAGGTGGCTCTCCGTTACACCTGCTGCCAAGTTTCTGAGCAATGCGCCAACAAGGGCATGCTCGCCCGTGTCTGCATGGACCTGCTCAAGAGATCCAAGGTCGCGCCTTTGACAGACATGGCTTGGCTCCTGACGTCTTTTCAGCAATCAGGTACTCCTCTTGCTCAGCTGCATTATGGGAGCTGTGCCTCAATGTCAAGCCTGCTCCTACCCTTCCTTTTTGGCTTCCCTGTCCTTGCAGTGTCCCGGACGGGCACCCCATCATGTACAAGCTCCTGCTCCTCGATAGAATGAAGATCCACGTCATATTTCACAAAGAACTTCTATGGCACTAGATCTTCCGAATGAGGACGTCCCAGCCACCCCTGACAGTGACTTCCCCGTAGCTAGGCATGTTGATGAAGAATGATACAAACACTTCAAAGTTGGAGGAATCCTGGACTCCAAGGTTGTCCAATACATGTCATGCTACCTCATCATGTGGCGTGGCCTTCGGACCTCAATTAACTCATGGCAAGACGCCGTGAGCGCCTTCGTTCCCGATGCACTCTCCTCCAACCTTCCATCTTGCTGGACAACTTCTCTGGCTCTGTGCTCACTCTCTGCACAGGACGGGGTGTGTCAGGAGGATTGGGTGAGTCCATAAGGCTCGCCGGTAGGCCTCCCGTCATTGATGGTCTTACAGTGAACACGCCAACAATTTCTCCACATTCGGATATCCTCTGGATACCCTCGCACAAGCGTCCAGTTCCCTCCACCACACTCCAGAAGTTGCCTCATTGATTAGCCCCAAGCGTGTTCATTCGGATGTTGTGAATCCCTAGGGTTGGATTAGATCCACAGTGGTATAAGAACCTATACTCCCCGCATCCCTTCTCCCTGGCTAGTCTCCACTCTTGCTTGGCAGGTATGCAACACTTCCTTTATCCGCCCCTTAACCCTGTACATACATACCCCAGTTTGACATAGGGGTGAACGCAGTCTCCTCTCTAGCTTGGCAGACCTCCCATCCCGACAATCACTGGCAAGGGCACAGCAAAGAATACCACAACCCACTCGACGCCAACAGCCCCCTCAAGACAGCCGACCCAGTCATATTCAGCTCCCTCTACCCCTATAACCCAAGGGATACGGCAACGCTGAGGACTTCCTCCTCACACCAACCAACCAGACAATCTACCCTGCGTCTGTTCACCTTGCCAGTGCCAATCATGGTAGGAAGGGGCGATTTTCAGACAGAGGCCTTGGGGGGAAGGCAGATGACTCAGCGCACGCGAGTCATGAAGCAGGTAAATGAAATCATAATTAAAAATCCGGATCAGACGCCTGATTCTCGGGCGCGACAGGTCAGTTGTGGCCCTGGTGGCGGACGAGTCCGCCCCGGGAAGCGGGTCGACGCGGGAGTCCGACTGGCCGCGTCGAGTTTCCAACGTTCTTCCTTCCCCAACTCCGTCATTCGCACACACACCCACAACGGCAACTCCTTCGTTGCTGCCAGTCCCCGTCTCCCGTCCGCCTCAGCTTACCCCCCGCTCTTCGCTCCGACTCCCTCCCTGATCTACTCTGCCCTTCACTCCTTGATCGCTATGTTCTGGACAAAAAGAAGGTACCCCGCGCGGCCTACACGTTAACCCCTGCCTTTCCGTCTTGAATAACACGGATTTATTGCCCTTACAGAATTCTACTGACCGTCGGCTTGGCTTCTCTCGGCCTTCTAACCGTCTTCATTTCGGGACTGTCGTTCACTCGAGTGTTGGGGAGGGCCACGCATAACATCGTGTCTATTAACAGGCCCGCGCCTGCGGGGCCCGCGTTGAATTTTAACTCGAACGTGACGGTGGGTAAGGGATGGGAAGGGAAGTGGGAGGGGTGGGGGTCGAGGGGTGAGACCCCGCTATGGCTGAAACTGCGAATTTTCTTATCCCTCTTCTCGTCCACTCGTCGCAGCTGGTCGACTCGAACTCGGGTTCATTCCAAGTGAGTGCCCGCTTTCTCTCCTCGTCTCGCCCCCTCCAAACACATACACTATTGCCAAAGAATATTAACCGCCCAATCACGCTTAAGGTCCACTTCGACATTACCCCTCTGGGCCCGGTCGTCGACCAGGCGTCGCACACCCAGGTCAAAGCCGTCCCCGCGGGCCCTATCGTGGTCACGTTCGACACCACCACGTACGGCTTCCCTGCTGGCAGGGTTGTCGCAAGCCAGAATATTTTGTTTCAGTTCTCTATTGCTAATCCCTCAAAGTAGGTTATCGACGTAATGATGGATTGAGGGGGCGAGAAGGGAGGGGATCGCTGTGAACTGTGCAATTTGTCACAGTGGCTATGGTAGCTTTTCTAACGTGTATATCCGCTATATTCTTCTTTCTTGCGCTCAGCTACCCGTTCGATGTTTACGTTGACGACTTCTTTATCATCGCTACATGGGTAAGTGGCGGAAGTGAAGAGGAGGGCCCGATAATGCGCGCGAAAGCCTTTTGAGGCCCGCGATAACTTGACCCTCCCCGTTCGTATCGACCTTTCTAGTCAAACCCAGTGACGAATCAATCCGAGAATCTCCCCATATCGATGGGGCTAGAAAACCAGCTGGGAATCTGGAACATGGCCATGCAGCTGTCACCAGGTACCATATGCACTCTTGCTGCTACCTGGAATTCATGGGCATAGTAGCAACGCGCGCAATGCCACCACGGCTAAAAGTACCCTCTTCCCTACCCGCTTCACTTCTAATCCCCGAGTTATCGACATCAGCGGCTCCGGTCTGGTCCCGGGTATCGTCGCGGTTCACGTGGAGTTTACCCGCTCATGGATGATCCGATTTTTCGCAATCGGAATCTTCCTCCTCATGTGGCTGCTAAGCTTTGCGATCCTTGTGCTCGCGGTTTCGCTGTGCTGGAGGAGGAGGAAGGTTGAGCCTCCTACTATTGTGAGTGCTAGGTGCAGGGGTACGGAGGAGGGCGAGGGCTATGGGAGGAGGTGGAAGCGACGCGTATCGATCCTTAAGAACGTGGTTCACCAAACACAGGCAGTAACACTCTCCATGTTGTTTGCGCTTCCCACCGTTCGCAATATTATGCCTGGTATCCCGCCCTTGGGAATCATCTTCGATGGTAAGTCCCGAATTCCGCTGCTCTCGACTTCCATTCATCCGAGCAGGAGCA
>KZ993841.1:0-28348 GCA_003614705.1 Blyttiomyces helicus | reverse complement strand
GGGGGAGGGGCTAGATCTCTTGGCGAATCGAGGTGAACTATACACGCTCACATTTATCGCGCGATTCGGGAGCAGCCACCACCAGCGACGCTCATCATCTTTAGCCACCAGGTCTCCGGAGCTCCCGCGGTACCCCACTAATCACGGGATGGTCGACTTCAATAAAAGCAGGTCTCCCACTCTACTCGATACCCCCCTCACCCCCTACCTCCCAACAACTCATGAAGTATACCTCGACCTCCAGGATGACGCCATGTACAAGCCAGCGTCTCCGGAATCTGTGTCTCCTGTTCACAGCCCACGGACCCCATTCTCTCCCACCGCGAAGGCTGAAAAGGTCGACATGTCCAATCCAGCGTTGCCGGAATCCGTCTCACCCCTATACAGCCCTGGGACTTCGTTCTCTTCGTCTGTGTGGTCTAGGTCGACGACGAAGAGGCTGCGTTTTTTGATATTTAGGTGTGTTGGTTAAAGCGGGCTGCGGGGCCACATTGCTCGCATCGAATGCTTGTGGGTTGCTGGAGGGGAGGGGCAGGGAGAAACGATGCTAATAGTAGCCTACGACAATATTTTTATCGCAGGCGCAAAGATCGACCATGGTCTCCCCTTCTATGTACATTCTTGCAAACTTGTTCCCTGTCCCCGAGCCAGCTATCTTCCTGGCATTATAACATGAATTATTGTTGTCCCCTAGAAGCCAGGCTACTTGCGATTCCCCTGCCGCCTCCTCCCCTCCCCACTTGTGTCGCCACATTTTGGCCGCGCTCTAGCGTTATCCAGAATATCTTCCATTCGTGCCCGTGGACCAGGACCAGAGCAATCGCCAAACGATTGCCAGAATTGAGTTCGCCGGCGACGGTCCCCCCCGTTTATGCCGATAGGATCCAATCCTCCTACAAGGCCGGGCCCGCGACCCACGACGAAACCGGGACCAGGGTACGGAAAACCCGAGGACTTCGTACGAGGTCATTCCCTCGGAGTATGCTTTGGGATTGGCCGTTGCGTTGGAGACCGAATCGTGACAGGTGAGCAATCCAATTCCAACAATTGACTCCTCCATATACTTGTTACACTGAGATGTAACATCAATTTTCATCGCCACGAGCAAAAGCTCTCTGCGGTGAGCTCCCTTTAAGTTCCAAGTCCGTGCCCCGCCCCACCTCAGGTGCAAAGAAGCGCGAAGAAATTGATTGTCTGGCATTTGCATTCATGTTCCAACTTCCAAGTTACAGGGCGTTATTGATGTAACTCGTGGAGTGGGGCCGGCGTTCTGGCTGATTTCTGATGGGAACATCATACTTTGCAGATTATGGTAGTGCCCTTCGAGACCACTCAATCTGACTACCGGGAACCCGTCCCCTCCTCTAGGAAAAAAGACAAGTCCCATGCCCCACATCCGGCCACCTTCTAGGCACTGAGATGAAGGTAGTTGCACGAAAGGATTCTGAAAATTCTTTCAATCGTGCGCACTCCAAAGTCAGCTCTGTCTCGTTCTCCTGCCAGCGCGAAACCAAAGAGAGCGCCTAAGTTAGGTCCAAAGAGACTGCCTGACCGTCGAATCTAGGACTATACCATTATCGACTGTTCGAGACGCCGAGAAGCCCGTCAGAAACCAACAAGCTGCAGTAACCGCATCTATTGATGCGGGAGGACAAATGGATACCATGTTGGTGGAGGAGGAGCGGCCACTTTCGGCGAAGAAAAACCTTAAAAGCAAGGGCAACGGGAAACTTGCTCCTGATTTGCTTAAATTCAAATCAAGTGCCAGGAAGTCGCGCTGGGAGCCAAGAGGCGAGCCCTTAACGTGATATGCCATCCCGGATCCTCTTTAAAAGGTATCATTAGGACTTCTAGCACGTGACTAGTTGAAGTGACATAAGATGAACGAGTTTTTATGCAACCAACCTTCTTTCGCCCTTTGCGAGTAACTTCTGTGAATCCGTCCGATAAAATGTGGGGCTGGGCCTGGGTGGAGGAGTGACATAAGGTCAGAGTTAATTTCAATGTACTTCTCAAGTATTTTGGATTTGTCACCTGAATATTGTTGACGGTTTCAGTAGTCGCAGGTTCAATTTTCCCGGAGGAACGTTGGGGAGAAGTAAGGCCACCGCTGGGGGTACTCTTGGAACTCTTGTGAGCTTTGATATTGTCGTTCGACTCCTTAACGGGAGAGGTGAACTTTTCAAGTCGCGACAAACTGGTCCCTGCCGAGGCCGTTTGTGAGGATATCAGGCTCCCGCTCTGTGTTGGTTTAGTGAAGCAAGGAAATGTTAGATCAGCTTTCGCGCTGCTGCGAGAAGGTCATGTTGAAATGGTGAATTCAAGTACCTTTCTTTTTTGTTGGTGCTTTCGGGTGATGATGATGAAGCCCTCAGAATCATCAGCAAGTGATGTCTGGAACGTTTTGTATTCCGTGCTCAAGACGGGCTTGTCAAGAAGGTCGAGGGCTGGGACGACTGGCAATGACCGCTCTACCTCAGGAGGCTGAAAACACGGCCAAATAATCTAAGTAAGGCTCTTAAGTTAAGTTTTCGTGCACAGCACCGCACTCACCTGAACTACACGGGCCGCTTCAAAAGCATTGGGAGTACCGCCCTGTGTTGATAATGCAAAGAAAAGATCAGAGATTCCAGTTTGATACTTCAAATATTAGCGATTCTTCCCCTAGCTCTCTAGGACTTCGTTGGAGGTCAATCGCAATCTCCGCATCCATCTCCGCCATTGTCCCACGACGTCCGCGCGTCAACTATGCGGAGGACGGAGAAAGAAAATGAATTAAATTGCGTACCTGTGTTTCTTCTTTTCTGCGTTGCTTGCTCTTCCGATTTGGAGATATCACCTTCGCAGGTCGCGACATTTCGATTTTCCCCGAGGACGTTTGTGGAGAAGTTGGGCTACTTCTAATAGGAGAGGTGGGGGTTTCAGATAGCGAGGGAATAATCGAGGATGATTGTAGGGATGATTTGCCTCCGCTCTGTGATGGCATCGTGAAGCAAGGAAAGATGAGATCGTCTTCAGTCTGACCCTCCTCGTGTAATGTCGACTTTGAATACCTTGGTTTTGCGCCGGTGCTTTTGGACAAGCTCGATAGAGCCGTCGGTCTTGACGGCACGTGAAGCAGCAGTGTCCGATTTCTGCCAAGCGTTAAACTCCGTGTTTACGCCGGGTTCAGGCATGAGATCGAGGGTCGGGACGACTGCCGAAGACAGCTTCAACTCAGAAGGCTGAAAAGGGACACAAGTAATCTAAATAAAGGCCTTGTTTGCGCTTCATGCAGAGCTAATAGCGCACTCACCTGAGCAGTATGGGCTTTGTCCAAAGCATCAGGGTTGGACTTCAGAGAGCTTGAATTTTCATGTTGCGGCAAACTGATTCCTAGGCTTGGAGATTGCGGCAGTGTTGGGGCTCCGCTCTGTTTTGAGTCTACATCTGAGACCTCTGGGTCGAAGTTCTAGATAACGTTCGATACTGCGTGAGTAATCCTTTTTTGAAGATAGCCGCCGTCGCAAGACGCCATATCATAAAACCTCACCTTTTGCGCTCCAACCGCGCCGAAATTCTTCCATGCGTTGCCATTCACAACTTCAAAGCTCTGGTTCTCGAGTTTGCCGACAAACCATTTCTCAACAAATTCAGTGTGGGTGCGCTGTGAGCCAGCAAGCACCTCGCGAGTATTGGGGGATAGCTTAGGCCGCGACTGCGTCTTTTTTGCCATAATCGCAGTCGAGGTTTGGCTAGGCAGGTCGACAATGTCGGCAAAGATGTCGGCATCGCTCTCGTTGCCAATCCACGAAAGGGTATTGGGATCGAATGTTAAAGAGAGCCCTCTTGTCTCCTCGTTGCCACCTCGCACCGAGACTACTATCCCATTGCCCTGCGCCTTGTTTCGGCTCAGTCCAGTCTGTCCACACTTTTCCAGATCAATCAACAATCCGATATAGTCCACTCCTCGCACTGGCGATGATCCGATCCAGGCGTCATCAGTAGGTCGCACGCCCAGGTCGGTGATCGATGGATGGCAGAGATGGATGTGGAGATTACGATAACCATCCAACGAAGAGATGCAGGCTGCCTGACGGGCGAGGTCCGCAGATGCTTTGGATAAGGTGCTTATGAGATTGCTAAAACTTCTGGCGAGATCGATCTTCGTCCTTAAATGATCATGAATCTGAGCAATAATCAGAGAGGGAAAGAAAATTTGAATCAAAGAGAACCGAGCGCGATGTCGATGAGGCCAAGGACCTTTCCGGATGCAATTGAAGGACGCTTCCTGGTCTGCTATGAACTATTCGCTTACATCAGACTTGGGATCTTCCTTTTGAGAGGGAAATATTGACATCATTGGTCGCCACAAGGCTGATGCGAACGAGGCGAGCATCGCGGGCACGTTCTTCGATAAGTAGTGGGATCGTGTTGCAAGTCCTTAACTTGAAATGGGCAGGGTGGGGACTATGAAATGAGTCGGCTGTTCTAATTTGATGACCGGTTGCCCGCCCCCATACTCTGCCCACTGAACCCACATTGAAGCCTCCCATGGGCGAGGGGGGAGGGGGGTAACTTGAGTGCGGTCCACTATGGCCACCAAAAGGCAACGTGGTTATACTCTTCCAACTTTCAGCTCTGGAAGAATATGGGGGCAGATGAAAGAAGGAAGGATAGAGAAAACAGGAGGGATCAAGTGTCCTGAATTGGCACCTTGGGAAAACTGCCAATTGTTTCAGTGCCACCAGTCCAAAAAAAGCTCGATCGTTTCGTTCATTTCTAAAAGCAGCGCAAAGATGGGCGACGAGCTCCTCTCCTTTGTAATCTCTCCTCTTTGAAATGTGTGTATTCGGGCGTCGCAGGGCGGGGCGGGACCCCGCAGGACACCACCAGCGAAATGCAGCCTTGTCGGAAGGACGATTGTTGACCCCCCGCGTCACTGTCCTGCGACTCTTAGTCGATTTTTCGTCCCGCTCCCCATCGGTGCTCACATCTAATTCCTCCCGAGGAATTCCTTCAGGTTCCTCTCCGTCGGGTTGCAAGGCCTTTTGCAATATCCAAAGGATACATGACACACACTGTTTTATCTTATTTACATTCACAGACAGCATTATCGGAAGACCCCAATCTGGGCAGAGTGCTTGACCTTAGTTATGAGGTGTTAGAATGCCGTGGCACTTAATGAAAAGGCAACGCCAGCGAGGATCCAGGGAGCTCCATCATCCTGGCAAGGGACTTGAAGCGTGGCGACGGTCTTTTCCCGTGCCGGAGTAAGGTACAACGGAAGCTCAATTCGCTGAGAGAGATTGAATTCCTGCCAATTTTGCGTCAGATGCAAGTTTAATGTGTTTATCAGAGGGCCGATTCAAGCAACTGCCTTACCTTGGGCATCCAAGCGAGATGGCAGACTGGCACCGGCACATAGCTGGGATCATCTGGTCCCGCCTCAATCAACCTCGTTCCATCGAACTTGCTCCCTTGCAAAAGAATTCCTTCGATCGAAACTCGCGTTGCTGCAGTACTGAGCTCCGTAGATGTCCAGGTCGACATGAGCTTCAAGCTATCCATGGGTTTGCGAACTAATCAAGAAGGGGCGAAATTATGTTCATCCTGTGGATCGTTGTCTGTGCGGCTATAGGCTTTCATACGTCTGCTGCCGCAATCACCCCTGTCTCTCTGTGATAGAACTTACTTTTTCGCGAAGTCTGCTGCCGCAAAGCATTCAAAAATGTTACCGGATTAAAGAGGTCCCCCAGCCTTATAGGCGACCCGAAGAGAGAGCCCGTGCGGCATCGCTCTCTCCACGAATCTACAGCTTGCGTGCGCGCCACGACCTCTCGGAGGAAGGCCTGAGGTTCCTCTGGTCCCTCCCACATCAGCATCCACCTGATCTTTCCGTAGGGTGGGCATTGTAAGTAAAGCAACAAGTTTGGCTCCTTTAGAAAGTCCAAGGAACAGCATAACGTACAGGTTTGGGGTTTCTCCACGAAGGAGTGAGGTCGCCACGGACAAAATGTCATTTGATATCAGCATGGTTCCTTTTGTGACCTTCATGATGCAGACGAGATCAGAATGCACTCGCTTGATGAGAGCTATAGCGCTCGACAATTCCTGTTGAATGGGGAGTGCGCGACATTAGCTTTGTTTTAGTTCAACAAATCACAGTCAGTGGGAATCAGCGTCCCTGAACATAAAATTACCAGGGTCAGGAATGAGCTGATCGGTTCGGTGTCTGGATAAGTGGCAATCTTCTTGTTGATCAAATCCATTCCAGGATTTACCTAGCAGAATGGAAAGGTGTTAACCTCGTTGCATACCGCGAATCAGAAAGGTAATACCACGCACGTCGTACCCGCTTCCAAATCTGCAGGAACGGATTTAGCTCCCGTGACCATTTTTCTCGATCGAATTTCTGACCCTGGATATCGATTTGGCGCTGATATGGGTGGCTGGTCAGTATTTACACTCGTGCTCAGTTTCACGCGCTTTATGTAGATCAAATACAACGTACGACTATTTTGAGCTGCCCGATGATAGATTGACTACTGCTTCTTTGCAGTGTCCGGTCAATATTTGCGGGTAGGCCAAATAGGGTCAAGTTATCGCTTTCTGGAAGATCATTGATAAGCTTCACGTAATTGGCATGGTCCGTTGAGCTCGGCAGATCTGCATAAGAAAGAGTCATTTAGTGCGTACTTTGTAAGGCAAAACGGTAAAATAACACTGCGTAACTTACTCAGTCCCTTTGCAAGTTTGCGGGTTGGGGCGTGGCCAGCGATTGTGAAGACGTCTATTTGCTAATTTTATTATCTCCGGTACCGCAATGCGTCCCTACGTTGAGCAATCATCTGAGAGCGAGCAATGTTAAGTGAAGACTCACCTTGGTTAAAGTACTGTACAAGGTATGTTTTCAATTTTAACGCGTCTTGAGCATCGTCGATACGTCCTCCGTAGATAGCATTTTCCAAAAGGCCATGCAAAACGGTCCACTGCGGTGGATTGGTTCCCGAGCACATTTCCTGGAGAGCGATGGATCGGCGTTCTAGTCATCGAATCGCAAAGGTAAAAAGCTAAGTAATCTTCATGCTGGAATGGATCTCTACTTACCCCAATAAGGTCGGCGCTCGAGCGAAGATCGGCGGCGGAGAACTCGTAGAACTTTGTCCATCCCTGCGGTATGTGTACCCTGCGCTCCTGGATAACTGCGTGGAACCACGCGAGGGCGAAGAGTGCTTGCGCGCGATGAATCTGCCCGCCGGCTATAAAAGCAGGTGTCCACCCCTCGTACGTTCGCTGAAGATTTTTTTTAATTCCTGAGTGCAAACGTTTAACTTAGGAGTGACCCGGGGTGTTTTATATACCGTTCCTTCTTTTTATATGGGGTTTAAAATACCCACCTGGAGGGGCCTCCACCGTAACCTTCAAGGTGTTCTGCAAAAGATTAGACGGGAATTTTGGATGAGGCTCGGACGTAAGCCACAGCCGGAAGCGTGCATGAAGAGTTGGTGGCGAGTGTGAAGAGGACGATGCGGCGAACGAGATAGACGAGAGTTCTTTTTCCAAAGCTGGAAGCCACCCGATGACGAGGTGAACATTCTGCAAACACAGCCATCCTCCCTTGGTCGCGCATTCGCGAAGAAGAGAGAGTGCGATGTCGCCTTGACCCTGTCCCATCGCTACCTGAATTTTTGTAAAAACACGAAGTTAGTTCGTTCTACCCGCTCAATGGGGCCTAGTAGAATGGGGCCGCTCAGGTGTGCTAACCTGGTGATAGTTGTCCAGGCCGACCTCTGATGCCGCAAATTCCTTCAACTCTTGCGATGGATCGGCTCCGGGAGTCGTTATAAAAAGAATGGGCTCTGTGGGTATCGTCTCCTCCAGATACAGCCGCTTCATATTCAGAGGGGACGGGGCAAGACTCTCGATTCCGAGGACGTTGCAGCAGAAGTTCGTCACTATTTGGTTTCGAAAGGATGCTGAGAATCCTGTTGTAGTGATACGGAAGATCTTTCAAAAAAAGACGAACTTACTTGCACTCAGAAGACGATCAGGTCGAAGTGCTTGAACAATAATAACCTTTTGGAAGGCGCTTCAGATAAATCAGTTATTTAAAACAGTTAGTGGAATTTCTTGGAGTGGAGCACGATTCCTAGTACCACATCGGGTTCTCCTACCTAATTTTATTTTGCGGAAATTCTGCCTCGCAATTCGAACTTTTACCCCATCTCTGCCAGCTTTCTACGTCATTGAAATTGAGAGACTGAACGAGGTTGGGAAGGGACGCCTACGAAAATGCGTGATGTGAATATCTGCAGCGATGAGCCCTCTTTAATAAATATATATCTCATCTACCTACCTGCAATTGCCCATATGCATCCCTCCTATCCACCGAGACCCAAGATGGAGGCTCGCGGCCTTTCCCCTCGACCTCGGTCGCGAGTATCAGACCAGAAAATAGTTCCCACTCATTCGGCTCAAAATACTCGGGGTGCAGCGCTTGGATAAGATGCAGAGCGAAAGTATGCCTGTCGGCCTTGAACAAGGCTCTCGAAATGTACCGGTATGTGATCTTCTGGAGTGTGCCCATCAACAATTTGATTCTCAGCTCGGTCCCATCTTTAGAAGATGATCCCTCACTTCTGAGTGCGTGCTCGAAGAGCCTGAGGAACGACGCAAGAGAGAATTGATACATGGAGTTCAACTTGGCGAGGTCTCTCACGACGAAGAACAGAGATGAACCGAAGGCGGATAGGGGGGCAAATGTATCGCGCTCGGCGTCTAAGGATGCCTGCAGTTTTTGGGACTCTGCGATTCCCTTTGAGATGGTGATACTCTTCGCTTTCGTCTCGTTGAGCGATTCGATCAATCCCTTATTTTCGAGGATATTTCCCTCGGAGTTGGCCAGCTCCTTCAACAAAGATTCCTCCAGGGCAGAAAGCTGAAGCTTCAACTCGTCTTCCTTTTTCAGGAGGTTGATCTTCTCGACTTCGAGCTGCGGCTTCTCATGTTTTAATGTTACTCCGAGAAGCTGTCCAGCGAGACCCGCACGAGTAACTGTGAAGTTGATCTCCTTCACGAGGGCCGCGGCGTCGGGGGGGATGGAGAAGGTGGCCCTCCTGGTGACGAGATACAATCGGAAATCCTCGTTATAATCCACCGATTTATCCCCAAACTGTACAACAAAGCGAGGTCCTTGCTTTTGCAGATCCTTGCGGAGAATCGGATAGAGGATGGGCTCAATCTCACTGACTTCTTGGATTATGAGCGTTTTTCCAAACCGCACAGCAAGCTCGACAGCGCGCAGGAAATTTTCGTCATGCTGGTTGATGAATTCCGGTTTTCGGTCACCCAGATGGATCTTTAGCCATGCGATTGCCTGGCCCGACGGATCAACAATGAGCGGTGTCGTGTGGCCATTGAGAATGACGATCGCGTTTTCGTTCGAAAGCACGTCGGAAGGAAGCCCCTGGGATTTCCAGACAAGCTGCTCGCTCTCTGTGCTCATGACTTTGCGGAAATCGAAATCGGCGAGCTCAGCGAACTTTCGCCACCCGTTGGTCAGCTGAAGGCGAACGTCCTCTGAGGCCCCGGAGAGATACGTGATGAACGCGGAGGCGAGGAGGGCATTTTTGGGGAGACTCGTCAGAGACTCGGTGATTCCCTTCACCTGGGTGGCCCAACGCTTCCCCTCGCCCGAAAGCTTCTCGAGAAGCCCCGTGGCTGCCTTAATAGTCGCAGTCGCTTTCTCTAAGTTTGACCGAAGCGTCTCTGCCTCCCTAGTTTTGCCACCAAAATCATCGCGTAGTCCAGCGACCCGCTGATCGACTACAGCGAGCTCTTTCTTCAGCTTTTGCACTCTCTCCCGCGAAGAGTCCAGAGATTTAGTCAACCGCGCAAGATCTGCCTCAAGTGGCCCGATCCGCTCCAAGACGCTCGAATACTGCAGATTTGCTCTAACCCACATCGCAAGAGGAGCCGCGGCGACAGAGGCACGTTTGATAGTCGCTTCATCGAAAGATTCTTTCTTGTCACGAATCAAATCGCCGACGGACTCGCGGACTTGCTTGTTGATATTGCGGGCGTCAAAGTTCATGATCTCGTCTTTGATTGTGCGTTTGCCGAGGAAGCCCTTCATGCTGTTCCACGACATATCGAGAATACCCATGAGGCGGAGAACTCCTTCGAGGACGTCGCGGATGGCTGGGGGTGGAGCCCTCAGGGAGCGGATCTCGCTTAGGCTTTCGGATTTGATATTGCCGACTGCTTCTTTAGAAGCCTTCACGATGGGCTCCACCTCAGCTAGCTCCTTTTCAATCGCATCCTTCTGCTTCAGAAGCTTTTCCTCCTCCTTTTTGAGCGAGCCGCTCAACTGCTCTAGCTCTTTCTTCTGCTCAGACGCTTTGACCATCTCGTCAGTAATTTGCTTCAGAGCCGCATCAGCCTCCTTCTGCTTTTCTGCAAGTTCTTTTTCCTGACGTCCCGCCTCTGTTGAAAGTGCATTCACATATTTCTCGGCGTCGTTCAATTTGGTGAGACCTGCGCTGAGGTACTTCTGCTTGCTGATAAAAGCCTCGCGCTTCTTCGAATATACCGAGTCATAAGCGCCTACATAGGCGACAAAGTGCTTCGGTGACACCCCCCGCGAGGAACAGCTACCGTGAATCGAAATCATCATTTTGATCAGTCGATCGCTGTCTTTGATCTCCTTCATTGCTGGATTCTGTACGAAAGCGGCTTTGGCTAGGCTTGCCATGCTTTCTGCAGCCCACGAGTCCATCCATTCCATCTGGCAACGGGTATAAAGAGCTGGATTCGATTCGCAATTGGGTACGAAATTCGGACCGCTGCAGTCGAGCAAAAGAACCACGTGGAGGTTTCTTCTTACTCGCGATACAAAGTATTCGAAAAGTGTTCCGCGGAACCCTTCTTCCGAATGCTGGTCCTTGAGACTAGACATGAGGGCATCGAGCTCGTCCGGCGCATACAGTCCAGGCACCTCTCCGCCACTGAGCAAGCTATTGACACTTTCCAGGAACGCTGGATCAACAAGATGGTGGTCCTCAAGCAACAGAACAGACTCCTCTGCAGCCATTCCCGTCGCCGCAAGCACTTGCTTCAAGTCCGCTCCAAAGGCCTTCATGCCATAGTGGCGCGTGATCCCGGGCGAAAACATGCGCAGGCCGAGCATATGAGCAGCGATCTGAACCGCGCTACTGCGTCCCACACCTGGCCTTCCTGCCAGCAGCATGGAGCCACCGGGTTGGCCGAGCACACGCTCGACTCGTGCGATGTTCTGCAATGCCTCTGGGAAGAGACACAGATTGAGGTCCCGGTAGTCTCTCTCGTATACTTTGAGGGCGTTGACGACGTTCTCGTTGTAACTCTCCGTCTGGAAGCGCGCAAGGGGCTTTCCGATTGCGAGCATGGCGGCAGATGTGGGGCTCGCGGATCCTGCAGGTGCTGTGGCATACAGATATCCGGAGCCCATTACGGTCGCATTGTGATTCCATTCTGTCAACAGCGCACCGGTTATGATTGCGTGGAATTTTTGGCGAGCGTCTGCACCAACAAGCCGATCCTGCAGGAGCCGCTGCGCCTCGTACACCAGCACGTCGAGAACTTCTCGAGCTTCCGGGTCGGAATATCGGTACCTTGCCAGCCCCATAGCCCACTTTGACAGATCGCGAGGGGTGAAAAGGTAGTGGGACTGCATGTCCACTGTAAATGTCCGCATGGTCTGGTCGTATATCTGCACCATCGTAGATGCGAGTTTTTGCACGCTTTTAGGCAGGCTCCACACTTTATGCGACGGGAGACACTCGGCAATAACCGGCTGGGCGAGGATTCGATATACAGACTGCAGCTGCTCCCGGTCGGGGTACGAAATGTAGCATTGGCGAATCGCTGAGGTGAATCTCGTGGACAGCTTATGCCGCCCCATGGTCGTTGAGGGGTTCATAGATGCAACGATCTGAATATTCTCAATGCTGATCCATTCAAGAGACGGGTCGTAGAAACCGTTGTAGGTCAGAAGCTGCTGCAAAAATTGTACAAGCTCGACTGTTTCGTACTTGTCAGGCTTCGGAAGATTGATGTCTTTAAGATAAAGAACAAGATTCTCCGTATCCTTCGGTCTTAGCACACGGCCCGTATTCGTCTGCGCCCCATTACATGTCTGGTTTAGCCGCTGAAGAATATGAGATGACCGAGTCTGGGCACTGCAGTGAATAGTCGCGACGGTTGTAGACTTGAGACGCGAAAAGCAGTGTCGCAGAAGCATGTGTTTTCCGGCACCCTCGGGCCCCACAAGGAGGAACGGCTGTTGAGATTTGAACCACGGCATGATTATGTCGAGTGCTCGTTTTACGTCGACGGTCTCAACGACGGGCAACCTGTCTACGTCGTTCATTGAAGACATATCGAGGTTGGAGGGCTCTTCGAGCTGATACATCTCGAGGCGTCCGGATTTGTTCACGAACATGTCCAAGGTGCGCTTGGCATCTGGAGAGGCTTCGTTTGCCCACCCCAGCAGCTCATTAGCGTACGTCATTCGACTTTCGATATATAAGTTCGCGCCCAAGCCGCGGATCAGGCCGTAGAGGAACTGCAGACGGCTCGTGACGCCAGCCAAATGCGAAAGTCCGTTCATGACTAGACCCAGCTTCGTCGTCTCAACGACTACCTCTCCGTTCTGGATGATCCAATCCACGCTCTTGAAGAAGAGGTCCTTAGTCCACTCCCCGAGTGCGTCTCGTCCCTTTTCAGGCTGCTTCATCAACCACGCGCGCACGAGCGCGCCCACGTCGAGTGTTTCGTCCGACAAATATATCATGCCCATGCGACTGACCGTAGCCGGCGACGCAAATTTCAGATTATGTGTCTCGAATATGAAGTTAACGTTTGGCCCGAACTGGATCCGCTCTCCATTCGGCATCGTGAGGAGACGGTTATCGTCCAGAACCGAGTTAAGCGACTCAATCCACTCCGGGTCGATATCTCCATCGCAGAGAATCCAGGAGCGGACATCACCCGGCTCTTTAACGGCTTGCCTGGAGGCATAGGTCAGCACGCCGTCGGACCACTCGCGAGTGTCCATGTCCATGCACCCGAGCAGCGCTCCACGGTCGATGGCCTTCGGGTTGACCGTATGTTGTCTGAGCTTCTGGCCCACCTTCTGCCATGCGATTTTGAGAACGCGCCACAAAGTGCTTTTTCCGGACCCGGACGGTCCGACAATGACGACCCCCATGCGTTGCTTGCAAGCCTCGTAAAACTGGAAAATCTTTTCGGCCTGAGACGGTATATAGACGAGATTCAGTTCCTGGTAAGCCTCCTTGACCGCATTTTCGAGGTCGACATAGTTGATATCCTCCAGTGAGATCTCGGGGAAGATGTCGTTCATGAGAGCATTGAAGCGCTGGCCGTCCGCGAACGTCAGCTTCGAGAGGGTGTTGACTCGGAGGGCTTTTACAATGATTGAAGCTTCTCGAGTGGCATTAATTGCGGCCTTGCGTTTTTCATAATGGAGCAGACTTCCGGCGAGGCCGAGTACGGCCTTCAATGGGCGAAGTCCCCAATCATAGTGCTGCTGCGGTGATAACAGCTGCTTACAAAGCTTGAAGACTGAGACGACTTTGCTGCCGAGCTCTTTCCCCTCATGGAAACCTTCCGAGTAAAGTATCACTTCGGAAATCAGCTCGTTGTCTGGATGAGTCATTGCAACAGATCGGAAGAGCTGTTTGAGGTTCTCGGGAAGCTTCTGCCGACCGCCGTATCCTTTCCCGGCGGGGTTGAGAGTAACGAATATCCCAGAGTTGGGATCCAGCGTAACCCTTTTGCTAAGCAACTCGACTTCAGTCTCCTTCGCTTTCAGAGCCGCCTGGATGATCTGAATCTGTTGCGAGACGGCAGACAGCACAGCTTCATCTAACCGATTGAACTCATCAAAACATCCCCAGGCTCCGCATTTAACGAGCCCAACAAAAATCCGCCCCATGCTTTTGTAGTCGATTCCTTCATCACAGTTGAACACAAGGACCTGTCGCCCAAATAGCACGCCAAGAGCCTTAACAGACTCCGTTTTCCCCGTACCAGCAGGTCCGAACGGGTTCCCACCAAACCCACCGGCCATCGCCTGCGTCAACGTGAGGTAGCATTTATCCGTCAGCGGGGTATGAACGAGCTTTGGTGGATTCCCCTGGTATTCGTACGTGTAAGTGAACTCCGCGTCGCTCATGCGCATCACGCAAGTATCGTCTTCGCGGATATAGAACCGCAGCTGGCGCTGCCAAGCCCAGTCAGAGCTCGACGTGACGGACGCCTCGGAGAGTTGCCGCACGACGTCGATGAAGTGAATGATATCGAGAATCAGGGACTTGATTTTGAGTTCTGCCACGCGACGCTCTACTGGGTCTTCGATGGATGATGCGTCAAAGGTCGTGTATTTGTCGAGGAGGGCGCGCAGGTCTTTCGAGAGCTGGATGAAGCTGCCGCCCTGTTTTATTGCGGTCTCGACGTTTGAGGTGAAATGCAGATACTCGGCGAGACCCAGGATTTGGGAGGGGAACTTGAATATGTCGTTTACGGCGAGGCATTGCGATAGGAGAGATTCGAGAGTTGATTTCATTTCTTTGGCGAAGTTCTCGAGCCATACTTCGACTTCTTCGGTTATCATGACGGGATTCTTGAGCGGGACCGTCTCCCCGTCCATGCTCCGCATTGCTACGATCGAAGTCATGGCTTTGTCGAATTGGACGGCGTGGACTCCCGCGAACAGCTTTTTTAAATGCGCCTGGATGACGTTCGGATTTTTGGCCTGTCCTAGAATTTCCAGCAGATCCTCGTCGCCGAGGAAGTAGAATCGGGCGAATCGAGCCCGCTTGACCTCCAGGAACTCGTTCAGCGCCTTTTGGCACCGCTCGAGCTGATCCACGAGGGCAAAAAGCGTCTCTTTGATGCCCGGGTATGAAGCGAGCGAGACGACCCGTGCGTCCTTGGAGATACTCACCGCGATCGCTCGGAAATCGTCGTCGATCCGCGCGAACCGATGCTGCTCGGCAGGCAGCGCACCGCGGCTGAAGATTGGCTCGAGGTATACCCACTTGCGCTGTACGGTCTGAAGTTGGCGCAGATACTCGTCGAGATCGGCGAGCTTGCGCTCCCAGATGGAGGCCTTATCAGCAAAGTTTTTGTAATAAGGCGAGTCCTTCAACGATTGAAGGAGCGATTGGTTATCGCCGAGCTGTGTTAACGTCTCCTTCCAGTCCTTTATAAGATGAAGGCTCTCGCCTCGCGCATCTTGGTAATCGGTAAGGGCGAACACAGCACTTGCGCCCCAGATGTCCAGTTCCTGGATTGCCTCGCGGATCGCGACCTCCCCGTTCGCTCGCGCGTTAAGTTCCTTGACTTCGGGGAAATGCTTGAGAGTCGCCACCTTCGTATCGAGGATATGGCCGAACGTCAGGTCCGACAAGGCGACGCCCTTGGGAATGCCAATAAGACGAAACAGATCCGCCCAATGTTCCGACGTCCAGTTGTCGCCGCGCAAAAATTTCATGCAGGGGATAAGCTCCTGGTGAGAATCGATATCCTGCTGAATCTGAGCAGCCACCGCATCTATTTCCCGCTCTCGGAGCCGTTCGGTCCATTTAGCCAACATGTCTTCGAACTGGTGCACCTTTCCTCTGAACGAAATCCAATCTTCCTTCATAACCGCCGTGATCTCTGCATAGAAGCTATCGTATAGTCCCCACATTTCCTCGCTCCGGGAAATATCTTGGTGAATATCCTCCACCTCTGCGAACTCCGGGGCCGCGACCCCGAAATGTGCCGAATCGGACAGGATCTGGCTTGCGACTTTGCGAAGCTCCTCGAGTTCCGTGCGGCGTTCTTTGACGAACGCGACCGCTTTCGTGGCGGCCTGATTCTTCTTTTTCATGTCTTCCACTCTGGGTTTAAGCTGGTGCCACCTCGACGCAAATTTGTCGAATTCGACGACGAACGCCACACGCCTCCCTTCGATCTCAGTGCGGAGTCGGTCAAACTGCTCCTTGATCATGAGTTCATGGCTCTCGAGCATAAGTTCGAGCCTGTTCCACCTTGCGACGACAGGCGACGCATCGACACCGCCGCCAGCAACCGTCTTGAGCAGCTTGTTCTTTGTTTCCGCCGCCTCAAAATGTGACGCAATTGACGTTTTCGTGTTCGACAGCTCTTCATGGCGCGCATTGGCCTCTCCGATCTCAGCGAGGCTGGACGGCCGCTTCGACAGAATATCCGTCCCGGTAGTGACGAACCGGTCGACAAATGCCAGATGCTCGACAACGGCTTTGCGAAGCATATTGACCATCGAGTCGAACAGGCGTTGCAGATGATCGTCGATGATGGCTTTCACGGGGGCCGTCGAAACCGTGATGCAGTCGACCTTGACGATCGCGGGTAGCTGCTCGGCTTCTTTCCCCTTTGTCTTCAGCATGCGGAAGTTGACCTCCCAGTCTTGGACGTCTCCCAGCGCTTGCTCCACGAATACGTCCAAGTCAACAGTCCCGAGGATCACCCAGTCTTTGAAAAGATCGTGCACCTTGAGGAGATTGCTGAAGAGCGTTTCGGCCTTGCGGTACACTGTCGAAAGCGAGGCGGAGTTGTTGTCAATCATGTGGCTGAATATCTTGCCGTCGCCGAGACCTTTGAACGCGCTTGGGATGTTGATGAACTTCTTCATCTCCCTGTAGTACTTTGCGCGGACCTCTTCAAACGCTGGGCGGAACTGCAGTTTCTGGGACTTGAAGACAAGGTCGATCTTGATTTCGGGAAGGCTCTCGTTGAGGCTCTCCAGGCCAACCTGGTACTGGTGCTCCAGCGCCTTGTAGAGCTGATAGTCCCAATGGTTTCGCCATATAAGCGTGGTCTCCAGCTTGATCCCATTTTCCTGCACGGACGAAACGATGGTGCGCAGCGTATTGAGCGTCTCCTTCCATCGTCCCTGGCTCTTGACGAGATCGACGCTCATGAGCTGCACGACGTGGTCGCAAATGACCGAGTGGTACTTGCGAAGCTTCCGATTTGACGACGTGAGCCTGTCCGCAGACGCCTGCAGCGTCGAGATGTAGGCCTCTAGTTCGAACGGACTGGCCCAAGTGATGCCCGCGGCCTGATTTCGCCCGGTTGCAGGCGCTTTGCTGGCAGCCCCGCCCTGCGGGCTCTGCACGAGACGCTCGAACTCGAGCGCTGCGTCGAGAAGCATGGCCTGCTGCGAGGGAAGCATCTGCTGGTCGATGGTGTTATAAAAGTGCGCCACCTGCTTCAAGACGACGCCGTGGCGGTAGTACTTTTGAGCGCTCTCGGCTAGCTGCAGGATGGCGGCGGGAACAGGGAACCCCATCGTGAGGAGTTGCCGGACCTCGCGGAGCAATGTGACGAGGTTGTCGCTGTAATTGACATGGAGTTTGCCATCGGCAAAGTCCAGCTCCATCAGCCGACCCGTGGTCTTGAGCATCATCAGACCATCGGGGTCGTTCATGGCCATTTCGGTGTCGGCAATCCATTCGGTGAACTGGTCGTTTTCGTACTTGCGCAAATCCTCGTAAAGCTCCATAGACAGCGACGTATACGCAGACTTGGTCCCAATTACCGATTCGACTATCCGGTCCGCCTCCTCGATCTGACATATTTTTTGTTGGATTTAGGCCATGCATATATTGCTCTCCAATCCAAAACAACCTATTTAGAAGACAGTACACACCTTGCTGATAGTCTGGCGCGCCCATATCACGTTGTTTACCGACATCGGAATGTTTTTGCCGCTCAAATCCTTCAAAATGTCTCGTTAGGAACACGTTTTCACACGAGCTTGGCCAAACAACTCCATCCGAATAGTCCCCACGAACCGCACCCCCATCTACCTTCGACTCCTGCAGCCTATCACGGTAAACGCTTTTGTACCCCTTCAATCCGGTGATTAGCTGGCCGAGCAGAGTCTCTCGTTCCGGCGCTAGAAGAGAAAATGGTTAGCCTTTTTCTTCCCGACTTGATCATTGAGGCTTGGGGTGCAAAGATACCTTACCCAGATCCCTCGATATCGACTCTCGCCGGACCAAATCAGCAAACCGCTGAAACTCTCGCAAGAGTTGGCTAGGAGAGTTCTGCAGGGCCCCCAAAATGGATCGGAGCTTTGAGGTGACGCGCTGCTCGACAGGAATCAGAGCCTTCGAGTAGGTCGCGACGGCGGTCTGGCGTTATAGAGATAATTGGAGATATGAATATACCACGCTAAAATTTCGGCTAGCAAGCACAGCGGGGTCGTCGAAGGCTACAGGCACCTGGGTAAACTCACATTCCAATTTACGTCATTATACTTGTTGCACTGCAGCGCATTGACGCTGGTAAAGAGACTCAGCGACCCTTCGACGTGGAGCTCCCGCTGCTCCTCTGGGTCGATCAGCTGTGTAAGCAGCTCATGGGTCGTCCGTAGCGCGAGAATCTTCATATCTTTGCGGTGAGTATGTAATCCCTGACTAGCTCCCATTCCTTCGCACACTGACTCGATTCCTTAAATGGAGTTGCAGCACTTTACCTGTTTTAATCTCGCTGTGAAACTCGACAGAGGCGCGAAGGTATACCGCGACCCGGTCCACGGGTGCAGCGCAAAGTTTGCCCAGAATCGCGTCGTGAGAGTCACCAGGACGAGCTCCCATCTTTCGCAGACCTGCACGCCCGCACGCAGGTTCTCCTTCACCTGAAGCAAAGTATTATCCGCTTTTAAGTCCCGCGAGTCTCCGGTGGCTCCCGCCGTCTCCAACGCCCGTTTGGTCCCAGCTTCGAAAGAAATGCAACATACGCGCCTACTCACTAAGAAATACGATTCGATCATAACATTGGTAGGCGAGAGCTTTTCCTGAACGAATCCAATAATCTGCTCTGTAATTGCAGATAAAAGGTTCTCCATTCTCTGCTGGGGATATGGGGTGAAGTCGGTCCTCCGCCTAGAAACGCCAGGAATGAGTAAAATATCTCGATGTGCGCCAGGGATTGTGAATGTGCCCTCTTGTCCCTTACCAGATATCATCAAGCGCATCTTGAGTCCTCTCCACAATATCAACGATATCCACCATATTGAGCATTCTGTTGTTGGAAGGATTTTTAATGAGATGGATTTACCCGAAAAGGTTGCATCCCAACCCATCGCTAACTCTCCCCCCGAACGGATCCCCTCATCCAAACGCACCCAATCTTATCGAAATCGATCTTAATTGGTTGCAGGACGTCGCGGAAGAATTCGGCGCGGGATTTATCGGCCTAAAGTCGACAAACGACACCATCCCAAAATACTGTTAGAACCTTATCAGCTATTCACGTCAACTCAAACTGCTCTACAGTTTCCTCCCCTATACCTACTTTTGATTTCGCATACTCGGAGGCTTGCTCCACCCAGTAGAGAAACTCATCATCTAAAGTTAAGATCGAGCCAAGCGCATCGGGGCCTGCGCGGAAACCACCGGATTTAATATTAGGATCAGTGCACTAGAAACGACTAAGGTATGTACCCAACAATAGCCCCCACTACGTAATTCATAAAAGTACATCCCACCTGCCCCTCGCCCTCTACCGTCCCCGTCATTTCTCAAAGTACTCGCAAGCCCGAGATCAAGTTCAGAGATAATGTTTTGCAATTTCGAGTTTATACCCCACTTCGAACTCCTACAAATAACACATAGAATAATTAGACACCCCCAGATCAGACGAAATTGTGGGGTGTCGATTCCGAAAACTCACTTGAGAAGCATCGGGGCAAAGACGGAATGGATCGAATTGTAGAATGCAGTTGTAGGCGATTTTGACATTGGGGTGACTTGCAACAAATCTGAGATATTCTCTAGAGTGAGAGCGGATGGTTTCATTTTTGTGAGGGTGAGCCATTTTGAGGAGCGTTCGACGGAGTCGACTTCCGAGGCCACTTTGAGGGTGTGTGTCTGGAAATGATTGGGCGGGAAGAACATGTCAGATTTTCTCGAAAGCATTACGGTTCCGCCGTACTTGTGGCAGGAGGTATACATACCCCACGACCCACACCCCACTGTTGTCGATCTCGGTATGCTGGTCATGTCTTACCTGGTGGTCGTAAGCAATGAAGGTTGTGGGGGCAGTTCCGTCACTGATGAGCTGAGCCACCTCTGGAGCGTTTGAGAGGGCCTCGAGAACGGAGAGGTCTGAGATGCCCAAATGCAGCCCCACGACCTGCTGTATCCATTTTTGGGAGTCCATTGCAGCATCCAGATCTGGATGCTTTGTCGACGCTTCAGAAGATGGTGAGGTCAAAGCACCGACAGTTGGCCCAAGGCGCGCCTGATGTCGTGTATATTAATGAAGTGGCGCAGGCCAATCGCCGGAAGGAGCCTCATCTCTGACTCGGAAGCGGCGCCTGAGGCGGAGGCTGTGAGCTGAGTCCTGAGTCCTGGGTGGGATCGTCCTCCTCCTGACCTTTCTCCTGATCTTCTCCGTCATGGATTTCGCCGACCTTCAAGACCGCCTTCTGTTCGCCGTCCCAAAGAAAGGCCGCCTGAACGAGCAATGTCTGGCCCTCCTCTCCGGAGCCGACATTCAATTCCACCGCCGCTCCCGTCTCGACATCGCCCTGTCAACAAACCTCCCTCTCGCCCTGGTCTTCCTCCCCGCTGCTGACATCGCCTCGTTCGTCGGAAAGGGCAATGTTGACATTGGCATCACAGGCCAAGACATGGTCGCAGAGGGCGGCGCCGAGGTGGAGGAGTTGCTCCAACTGGGGTTCGGCAAATGCAATCTGAGCGTGCAGGTCCCGATTGCGAGCCCTTTCACCAAGGCGAGCGAGCTGGTTGGAAAGAGGATCGCCACCAGTTTTGAGACCGTTGTTGGAAGGTGAGCATGGTTCTCTGAAGGAGGGAAGGAAGGTGAGATGGGAGAAGCTTGTGCTCGAAAGTCGAATGTTGCTGTTGATTTCACTTGGGCTGTCTTTCCTTATCTGCCGACTGCTCATACTCGCAGATACTTTGATGCGCTCGAATCTGGACTCGACGATGCGGGGGCGGCGGCATCACTTGCAGGGCCCGCACCTGCCCTTACTGCCGGCCACCAACGCAAAACGACGATTAATGTCATTAACGGCTCCGTCGAGGCGGCTTGTGCATTGGGGCTTGCCGACGCTATTGGTTCGTTCTCGTCACCTTTCTTGTATGCGGGGTTCCGAGTGATAGCTTGAAACCTCAACTAACGATCATCTCTCGTAATTAGTCGACCTCGTTGAGTCGGGAGAAACGATGCGAGCGGCGAAGCTTCATGCCATCTCCACGGTCCTCTCATCGCAGGCGGTCCTGATCTGCAATCCCAAAAAGCACACGTCGAACCCTCTTGTCGAAACGCTGAAACGCCGCATCGAAGGCGTGATAGCGGCTCAAAAGTACGTGCTGTGTAATTACAACGTCGCCCGTTCGAGTCTCGCGGAGGCGGTGAAGATCACGCCGGGCAAGAAGGCGCCGACGCTTTCGCCATTGGAAGATACGGAGTGGGTGGCGGTGCAGGCGATGGTGTTAAAGAGCCAGATGGCGGATATGATGGACCGGCTGACTGCGATCGGGGCGACTGATATCCTCATCCTCGCCATCCACAATTGCCGTGTGGTGTAATTCAACTATGCTTCATTTGTAATTTGGATTTGCATCCGCTGACCCTTTGTCCTCGCTGTGTTGACTTGTTGTTGAGTTGGTTGTGGTGGAGGCGTGCTAAAGGGCACGCACTCGGTTAAAAAGATTTGGTGGAGCGGGCCCAACGCATGGCAAGCCGGCGACGTTGCCGCCGCGATCCTGGGCAAGCTGTGGTGGAGTGAGGCGGTCGAGCGCGCTACACGCATCCGGAACTTAGACGGGGGGGACACTGAACCAGAATAGGAAACGCTGGCGCGGGTCACTCGAGACGCAGACCGTCCACCCGAGACCGCGCCTAAAAGATGGAGAAATCCGCCGCTCGCGCCGCATCTCGCGCCGTAACTCCGGTCCGTTTGGAACTCCCACCAGAAAGGGGTGACTCTTCTCCAACCTCATCGCGTCTAAGGCGCCGTACCACCATAGGACCGGAAGAGACAGGGGCGACGACGCGCAAACTGAAGCACACTCAGGCGCGACGCAAGACGGCTCCGACGGCGTTGTCTGACTCTGACTCGACGGCCGCTGAGGAATCGGACGCGGAGCTCACCGTCCCGAATCCCCATATCGCGTTCCCAACACATATGATGGCAGGGCCCATCTCGTCTGACCTGATTTACTCTGTATCAGGGCAAGCGCATGGGGACCCATCCGATGCGGTTGTCTTTGATTTTAGCAGGTGGTTCACGGAAACTACGACTGAGAGTATGATAGACGTCAGGTTGGAATTGCTAGTACGGTTGGGCGGCAGGGACTCGATTCACGCGCTGGTAGGTTCCTCCACCAAAAGTCTTGCCAAAGTCTCTAAGTAGACATTTCAATTCTAATACCGGTTTAGGCTGCAAACATTTTCGTCGTGTCCCTTCTCAAGACCTCGGCGCAGCGGCACGACCTCAACATACTCGATGTGCGCCTTAGGTGGATGTACGGTACCGCCGCGGAGGCTAATACGCAAGAGTTGTATATCTGCTTCTTGCAGAGTAAGGACGCAGCAGTTCCATACGACATGAACCGCGCAGCGCGGCCGCCGCTCGTTGATTCAACGGGTCCGGCATTCGCGGTGAACCGAACCGTTTGGGCCCAGAGGGTGAAGGGATGGTCGACTTCGTCTGACATTATCGCAAGTTGTTGTAGAGATGGATTTATTCGAATCTCAAGGAACGGTCACACTTAAGGCTCATCATTCAACTCATTCTAGGACTATCTAAACCTCGGCCCGATCCCACCTACTTATGTCTACTCTGCCGCCTTAGCACTCCTGCTCCATCCCTCTTGTATCCCCGGTCGTCGCCGGCCTCATTGTGTATTTGAAGTGGAGCCCAGGAGTATCAGCGGTGGAGTTGCAGACCCGGTACTTTGCCACCTCTGGAGTGGATCGTCTTCGTCACAGCAACTCAGGCAGTTTGTCTCGGAGGAATTGGACCGCTTGAAGGATCAGGCATCGGTTGATCTTGTTAACATAAGCGCCAGCCGTGAAATGTTTTTTTCTGTGGTCGGACAGGCGCGGAATGTAACTCACATGTCTTGAATCTATTCAGGGCGGATATGACAAGGTTCGCGGATGGTATGACCAGCCGCGACAAAGCGAAGGTCTACCGCCCACTTCGCGCTGCTCCTATTGACAATGCCCACTCTTCTGATTCCTCTCATCCACAAAGTTCCACGTCGGGGTCTGGTGTCGATGACGACAGATCTTCGGACGGTACTACCGATTGGGACCGAGATAATGGCAATAGCGAGGAAGGCGGAGGGCTTGGGGAGGAAGTGGGGGGGGCTCGGTGATGACGCGGGCGAGACGGAGTCTGATCCGGGAGCTGCCGCCGCCCCCCTTGAGACGCACCGCCGAAAATCTCCAGCAGAAGACGGCCCCGACGATTGGCAAGAGGCCATGAGCCACAAGTGGCCTCGTGATCCGGGAGCTGACATGTCACTCCCTACCCCAAAGCCAACCTCCTCTGGTCGTAAGCCACCAAGCATCGCAACCTGGTCCGCCTGAGCACACAAACAAATCATGTCCCATCGTCGGGATGTGGACCAAGAGGTGGGGTAGTCCCATATGATAGACAAATAAATGTGTATTTGAGATGGCTCGATTGGAGTAATCCGCAGCACATTTGAAGTTGTAAGGCGCATCGGCGCCGTGACTTGGGACCCCTGTGGTATTACTCTATGGGGGCGGCCATTGGACGCATGGACAGAGTGAGTGTCAGACTTAGCCTTGAGAAGTCCCGATGCGTCGCGCGGTAGATTGGCTAGACCGGATCCCATATACATCCACCCTGTATCCCCTCATTATCTACATCTCGCCTGTAGGCAGCTTAGCGCCCAGTCCTTAGGCTAGTTAGCTGTGGCGACCACATTAGGGAGTCATCATCTTCGTTACCTCTCCCCCAACCGCGAAAGAGACTTGGCACCTCCACCTGGACCCTGAACTTAAAAGGCGTTGAAGACCCCAGTAAACAGTACCCGGTTCAGTACATGGTATCACCACTGGTTCTGACCTCCCCTCCCCAGAGAAAACCCAAACAGAAGTATCGCCCTGGTGAAAACTCCTGTCAGTACAACCACTTACGTTTGACATGTCCTCATGTTGACATACCCCAAATCTACCCAAGAAACCCCCTCACCACTCCCTCAACTACCTCGACGTCATGCCGCATGGACGCCGACACGGACGCGGACAGCCTGCCGCCCTCACCCTGACGCCGGCCCAGTTCGTTCAGCTTCTGGTAGCTCTGTGTTCTCCCACGCCTCCACTGCCGCTACTTCCGCGGGTGAACCCGCTAGCCATGGAAAAACTCAAGTCCACCGGCGTCGTGCGCGATGAGCATGTCCCTATGAATACTGGTCATGAGAACATCATTGAGAGGATGGCCGACTTCCTCCACGCTTTCAAATACTACATCAGGACCTTCTAAGGGGACCCAAACCACTCTGACGAGGATGTGCGACTCGTGAAAGCGTTCCTGTGCGGTGGTGCAAACAACTGGTTTGGTGTGCATGCAAGGGAATATGAGGAGGGTGTAGGCTTCCCAACAATCAATGACTTCTACAAGCTGTTCGCGAAGCAATCGTCCCGTAGAACATTGTCAACTCTACCTGCTGCGAGCTCAAGAAGATTTGCCTCAACCGAATCCTGAACGAGTTCAAAATGAAGATTCGCGAGCTGACGAGCACCGCGGACCAGGTCCAGAAGCATAACAATGAAAAGAAGATCCCAGAGCTAGATTACATCGACTCCTACAAGGACAGGCTTCGTTACATCGCTAACTCCGTGGCAGTCGAGCTCTACGAGTCGGTCTCAGAGTATGAGAATCAGAATGAGGAGGACGAGCTGTACGTTGACCTGGAGATGTTATGCACGGCGGCCGTGCGCACGTACGCCAATTTTGGTCACACTGATAAGAAAAAGCTGACAAAGGAGGAGATGTACACAAAACTAGAGGAGGACCGATTCGCAGAAGGTTTACCTGCGAAGGTGAAAGGCTGGAGAAGGCCAAGCACTGGACGTGCATCAAGGGTGGAACAGCCGTGGAGGAGTACCCGGCATACGGAGCAGGCCATGGATGCGGGTGAGGCGGTCAAGGAGGAGGCCGCAGTAACGACCACCTGCACGACGATTGCTGGACCCCTGCGCCAGTTGCTTCAACCAACCGCGGTGGTGCCACTTGCCGCAGCTGCTGTGGCGGATATGCACTGCAACTCGGAAACCTGACCTGGGAAACCATCTGCTACCGCTGCAGAGGTCGCGGCCTCTACGCAAAGCTCTGCAGCTCCCCTCACCATGCTGACCAAGTTAGCCGCCCCAAGGAGGCCACCTGAGGTACCAGGCACGGAGGAGCAGTCAAAGGATGAGGCATCAGGTCTGGTATCCAAAAGACCAAGATCAAAAACCCTGACGCTGAGTTGGACGTTCACTTCAAGGGCACTCCCTTCCTGAGCGTCAACGATGTGGAGGCCGATAACAGCCAATGGGAGGACGTTGACGAGAACGCCGACAGGGATTGGTCCAACCACAGCAGTACGCATGACGGAACACATGACAGGGAGGATTTTGAAGGCGGGTGTAGGAGACACCGATTCCCCCAGCGGCTCACCAGGGTATCAGTGTGAACCACACGGAGGAATGGGCAGATGGCCGGGGAACACTGATCTCCTTCCAAAGCCTCCCCCTCACCCCCTTCGTTGTTGATCCAAACGTTGTCCATAGTTGCCTCAATGGGGTCCTTCATTCAAAATCTTGTGGACTCCGGATGCCATACATTAGTGGTCTCTGGCCAGTACTTGTAGCATCACAGGATGCGCATCTCTGGCGAGTACTTGTAGCATCACAGGATGCGCAAAGTCAAGTCCTTGGTGCCCCAGCACTTCGATGTGGCCACTTGCGGCACGGAATCCCAATCCTCATACCCGGCCCTTGCGGAGATCAGCCTCCAAGGCTTCCTCACCACGGACACGCTGAACCTGTCGTTGCTACCCCTCATTGTTGCCCCAATCCACTTCAACCTTATACTTAGACTCCCCTCGTCCAACTCCTTGCTGGTCAATGCACGGTGTGGCCAAAGAACGCTGCTTGGTCAGCGCTTCAGCTTGTACACGAGGGCAGTACCTTCAATCTCTGTCCAGCCCAACGTAAGGGCCTGGGAGGCTAAGCACCATACCAAGGAAGCCAGCCGCAAGGCAGCTACCCGCATCAATGCCATGGAAACTGAGCTGCCAAGGCCGTCCCTGCCACAATTCCAGCCCACTAGAGGCTTGGAAATCATGAAACTGAACACTTTTTTGTGCGCCTGGCGCCAGAAGCAGATCGAGCATGCAATAATGTTGCACTTCTCCCCTGATCCGAGCAAACATAGCCAAATCCAGATCAATGGGAGACAGTTTCTCCACGAGGATGATCTCTACGAGCAGAGAAAGTCCAGACCCAACATACTCTCCACCGACAAGGGCCAGGAAGGCTTCCTCCGCAATGTCATCAAGAATTACAACCCAACTGGCCTCTACAAACGAAACAAGGGCTTGCCCCCTGACAGTGGCAACCTCAACTTCATGATTGCCTCAATAAAGGCACCAAACCAAAGTTCTCTCTCCTCTGACCAATGACTCAGATCGAACTGGATGAATTGCATCGCCAGATTGATGAGTACCTGGAGAAAAACTGGATTTGTCAGTCAAATCCGCCAGTGGCGCACCTGCCGTATTTGGGAAAACAAAAGACGGTGGTCCTCGGATGTGCCACTACAACTGTGTACTCAACAGCGTCACAAAACGCAACCGCACACCTCCTCCAAGCCTGCAGGAGATGCAGGACAGCGTATCTCAGGCTTAGTACTTCACGGTCATTGACGTCAAGGATGTCTACCACCAAATCCGCTTAGAGGACAACAGCCTCAACAAAACTGCCACCTTAACGTGCTTAGGCCACTCTAAATACGTTTTCATGCCATTCGGCCTCACCAACACATCCGCGGCGTTCCAACAAATGATGCACCACTCCTTTGGCCAACTCTACAACCGCAATGTCATCTCATACCTCGACGATATCCTCATAAACTCCAAAACAGAGGAAGACCACCTGAAATAGGTCCATGAGGGCCTCGGCATTGTTGCCGAGAAACAGCTCAACGTCAAGCCGTCAAAGTTCCACTGGGGCCAGTCTTGCATCGAGTTCTGCAAACACGAACTTGGAATCGACAGCCTGTCAATAGCACCTTCGAAAATTGACACCTTCCGCCAATGGACTACGCCGCTCAACACCACTGACATCCAGGTGCACCTCGGCTCCTCCAGCTACCTTAGCAACTACACTGACGGCTACTCCCGGCTAGCGCTACCTCTGTCGCGCCTGCAGTCAGGCACCATACCCTTTCAATGGATGGCGGAGGAGGAACAGTCGTTTCAACTCCTAAAGGCCGCCATTTGCATGGCACCGGTACTTGCACGCTATGACCCAGCAAAGTCAACCTACGTGTTCTCTAACACATCAGACTTTGCCATCGGAGGATGGGTAGCATAAGCGGCCAGCGAAATCGACCGAATTCCATCGCCATTGCCCAGCAAAATCAAAGGCCTGACTAACCTTCCTCGTCTGCGACCCAGTAGCTCCTTTGGCCGCAAGATAAAACTCACAGAACTTAACTATCTTCTTCACAATAAGGAGCTCATTGCCCTCATCAAGATCCTTCAAGCAAATTGGCGCCAACCCATTGGCCACTGGCTCAGGGTGTTCACTTACCATACGTTGCTGATATACCCTTACACCCAACTGAAGCTGAGCTGACAGAATGCCAGACAGATTGAGACCCTTCAAACTTCTGACTTTGACATAGAGTACCTCCCTGGGAAGTACAACACTGTCGCAGACCTGCTCTCCTGCGCGCCACAGTACATCCTGCACTGCATCTTCTTCCAAGAACGCCTCTATACCATCATTCGCAGGCCCCCGCATGGAATAACTGCCAGCCAGCTCATAGTCGTGCAAGTTGTGCCCCTCCAGGTGCCCAACAACCCCGCCACCTTCAAGGACACAGAAGCTGCCAATACGCTCAGCAATTGCCTCAAAACTGACAACTACGCGCTCGACGTCAAGGCATGCCTCAAACACGGACCAATTCAGAGTTGTGCTAAGCTATCCTCCTTGTCAAGAGGTTTCTGGAACATTTTCATTTGTTGGATTTGGATCATTATTGGTGGAGATA
>KZ993840.1:1827-33513 GCA_003614705.1 Blyttiomyces helicus | reverse complement strand
TGAGGGAGTTGTAGGAGGGGCTGGTGGGGCGGCGGAGTTTTTGGCCTGCAGCTGAGCTGCAAGACGTGCGTCTTTAACGATGTTTTGGTTGCTGACAACAAGGCTTCTGCGTTACTTTTAGAGAATGCCTTGCAAGGTGTTTTTTTTGTCCTCGAATCATTCTCAATTGTCCATTTCCATTTGAGCGCGCTCGAAGTTAAGCGACTCACTACATGAGAAAAGCCAAAAACGGAGCCACCTTTCAGTACCATGGATGTGCGCCCTCTACCACGACGACTACTCCACAGTACAGATAAGCCGACTACGATGACCACCAACCCAACCCACTCACAATTGAATAGAGGCGAGGCTATTTGAGACGCAAACCGGGAGCCTTTGAAAAGGTAACCTTTCTTCGCACCTCTCCGAACGGTCATTACCGTAAGCGCTCCGCCAAGAAACACATATTTTTGCAGGCAAAATTAGTGGACTGAAAAGAATCGCCTCCGATATTTGTCGCTTTGCTGACTTGAGAGATTAGGCGATGACTTGAGGATACTCGTTCGGCACAGTCGCGCAACGACGAAAGACGGGTGTTGGCTCCGTCGCGGTTTGAACAACAACGCAAACGAGGTCGCAACGGTGAAGGGGACTGATGAATCACGCCAATCTGCCGTCCACTGCCCCCAGTTCGATGCATATGGAGACTCTTTCAAACTCCTCCGTTTGGAGCCCGATTTGTTTGTTCGAAAATGAAAAGTCTCCGAGCTCGAACTCAGTTGCACTGTCACAAGTAAGTTTCGATTCCATCGTTCTTGAGATTCCTGGTGATTACCAGGAAGATGTGATTATGCCAGAATCCTTCAATGCGCCGGCTGATAAAGATTCTCCACCATGTGCGATTCGGTTCCGAGACCGCTCTAAATGGGTGTCCATCAACGCTTTAGCCAACACGGATGCTCTATCATCTCCAATTTTACCGTATTCTTCAACTGGTTGCGAGTAGCTCTGGCTCTTCGACCCCCCCCCCCCCCCCCCCCCCCCCCCTCGCGTTGGAGAGACAAAAAATGATGTTCTCCGCGCTTGACCGTCACTCTTCCCTTCTCTATTTTCACCTCCCCCTCGGTTTACATCATATATGGATCGGATCGGAAAATGTCCGCGAGCCCTTTCCCTCCTCTCTCCCCTCCTTCCACTCTCCCTCCTTCTTTATCCAATGGCTCCGAGGAAATAAATGATTCTTTTTCAAAAAACGAGCATCCTCGTAGGTTATTAAAAAAAAAGATACATAAAGAGCTTCTAATGATATGTATATTGTGTGGGGCGAGTTGGTAGGAAATCGGGATATCGCTCCTCGTTCATTGCCATGCGCGGCTGAAAATTATGCGTGGCTAGTGGCTACTGGCGGCGTTCGCTCCTTATGTTGAAAATGCCCACTAGTACATCAACCTCATATCCCGTCTGTGAATGACAGACCAGGCTGCCTCGAACTTCCCCTAAGCAACTTCTTCGAATGCAATACCCTCTGTCCACAATCTGCCAAACCAGTGAGACATCCAGTTCGATTTCTCTTCCTTTTCTCTTCGCTCTGGTTCCATCCAGTTCATGGAAATCCAGCGCTCGACTCGTTCCACGAAGACCGCTGTCTCGTTGTCAACTTCATTCAGCAAAGTAGCGGATAAGACTTGGTATTGTTCCTTGATTTCAGTCTTGTTCGCTTCATAGACCGCTGCAAGTTTTGACAAGGACTCGGCCGGCTCCAGAATCAATTTCAGATTGTTGACTTTGCATTTTGAGAATAGCTTCATGTAAGGAGCAGCCAGCGATTGAATCACTTTTCGCCCAGAGCGTCTCCCAAATTCATTGCAGCGAAGATCGTTTCGGTGATGGGAATAGAGCCGGCCATAATTCCACATATTGTATATCTCGCTGTCCAGAATAGCGAATTAAATAGTTTCCTTTGCGAGGCCCGCCTTGATTCCTGCGAGCAGATCACTATTTTTGATTGTTGGCTCGATAAGGCCGGGGGATTTGATCGTCTGCTCCAAAAAAGATCCGTCAAATCCAGATCCATCAAGAAGGGAAAGCGGAAAGGCACCGTAGGCAGCTCGCATCTTCTCTGCGGCTATAGTGACTTCCTTCTTGGTTGCTTTGGAAGGAGCATTCACAAAAGGCTCTAGTACTTGCTTTCCGTAGTCCGCTTCCACCCAAAAGTCTCCCAAGGGCATCGGTCCAGAGATTTCGAGAGCGGTTTCTAGCTTTCGCTTCTTGTTATCTTTTGTAAGCGTCTGTTTCGTCCGCTTCTTCGACTTTGCCATTTCATGGAACGCGATTGCCGACGGATACGTCCGAGAGCGCATCCTCGCGAGGCAGGACGCCTGCTCCCACCCGCCCTCAAAAACGGCGTCGTGGCCGCTCTTGGGACGGCGACTTTGCTAGCTCGCCGAAGTCAATCGAGCGTGCAACCGGCAAGAAGGAAGCGACCCCGTCGAACGCGCCGGAGAATGCGCGTGGCAAGAAGGATGTGGTGGCCAAGAAAAAGGGCCATGTCTCGATCAGCTTACCTGAATTAAGTTTTTTTTACCTCACTGTCAAGAACCATGACAAAACGCAACGGTTTTCTTACATGCAGGGACTACGTCACGACCCCGTACACCCCATTCATGACCAAGCTACTGGTCACATTGCCGAAGGATTCGGCGAATTCATGGGAGCTCGCTCGGTCCGTCGAAGAGCCCCTACAGTCCCGTAAGAGTTTTAGTATGGGTCTCAGGTGGGCTGTGCATTTCAATTTTGAAGTAGAGATGAATGAAAAAGAGCTCCCTTGGACATAGATACGGGCGAAGAATTTCGAGAAGATGGTGAGGATTGATCGCCGGAGTATCGGAGTTAGGGAGCAAGGGAACAACCGGCTTCCTTCCTTTCTGCTTCGGCATGATTCTCTTTGCACTTGGACGACGTCAATGTTTCGTATATGGTGAGATGGAAGGCCCTATCAGAAACTGGGTGCCTCAACTGGCACACTAGATCCGAGCGGCTGGCGATACAGCAGCAGATGTGAGTTGAACTTCAATGCTTCTTTGTGGGACAACAGACCCTAGAGGATTCGAGTGTCAGGTCCCGAGGGTTGCGATCAACAGGCGTTCAACCGAGCTCTAAGATCCGATCGGTGGCCGTCACGGAGGAGGGGGTGACCCGAGGGAAATGTCTCGTCGGTGTGGGGCTTTAGGGGAGCCTGGTCGGCGTTGGTCTGAGCAGGTCCGAGACGTTCTTCAAAACGTTCTTTCATGGAGATTCGGGGGGCGGAGATTCGGGGGGCGGGGTTGCCGTTGTCCAGGACCAGTCTGAGTCATTCCTCGATCGAGATGCGAGGTTAGCCAGTCCTGGGTTTCTCGAAGCTCCTCGGAAGCTGTGCTCTGTTCGTTGAAGCAGCTGATGAGCAACTGAGATGAGAGTGTCGTCTCTGGTCTCAAGCTTCGTGACAAAACGCGCAAATGCGCGTCGCCGCGTGGCGCGACCACGCGCAATACGTGTCTGCAGCGCGGATCGTCCGTCCATCGCGATGAAACCGTCCGGACGTGGATTTCTCACCTGCTCGTCTCGAACACCATCTCTCCAATATAGACCGTAGCATCGGAAGAGGGGTGAGTGCGGTGATTAGTGAGTGATACTTTACCCCCTCGACCTAGTTCTGTGGCCTACCACAGACCAACAAGGGAAGGACTCGCGGCGGAGGTTGGGGTGGTGTGCGGAAAACAGAACCGCAAAGAAAATACCCGCTAAGTCACTCGTTTCCTCTCTCCAGACCACCCCTCCCGGCTCACTCCTACTCTCGTATTCCCATATCAAGTCCTATTCGTCGTCTCGTCCGGTCACCTCCCCTGCTGATTCCTCAACCTCGTCAACACATCCTACCTCATAAGCGTCTCTTACCACTACCGTTCCTTTCGGATCCCACACGCCGCCATGTCCAAGTTTTTCTCATGCTACCGCCATGAAGAGGAATCCAGAGCCAACCTCACCTGGATAGGGCGTCTCTCAGGCGCTCTTCCCTTCGACAAGGGCCTCATCATCAAGCCTGCCCTTATTACAAAATTCAGAGCATCCCTAGCCGAAACGGAACCCTCGGAAACCACCCTCCCTGGCCAATCGACGCAACTCGGCCCAGACCCTCATGCATGTTCTCTCCCGTTCCCTCTCCTCTCCCCCGCCTGTGAGGATTCTCTTCGTGCAAATTATGCGCGAATCAACGACCTCCCCGAAGAGCTATGCGCTCAGGTCATGGAGCATCTTGACGCGCGCTCCATCCTCCGACTCGGACGCACCTCGCGCCAATGGAATCTGCGTTCCCACAGCGAGCACCTCTGGTGGACGCGCAACCGCGTCGACTGGCGCTTCGTCGTGGGAAACCCGAGCCCAAGCGGAACCGAGCGTAAGCTCTATCGCTCGCGGTTCCTCGCCTTAAACGGCAGAGGCACGGGGAGTATCGAGCGCCAGATCCAGCGCGGATATGCCCTGCTTGTCCTCGCTATGTGCATACATACCGCTATCTTCACTCCATTCAAGGTGCTCGGGCTTCTGACTTGGCCTATTCATGTGATCTGCGAGGCGTACATCAGGAGTTCGGTTCCATCATCTTCGGCATGCATCCGACGTAGGTGTTAGATTCATGAGTCTGCTTTCCAACTGTTAGACTATTCATCCAAAGATATTGACTGTTGCGTTAGTTATGGCGATCGACCTTGCCTTTGCGGCGCGCAAACAGATGAGCCTCCAAGGCCTGCACAAGTTTTTTTTCTTTAATATTTCCTGCGTGGTCCTTATCATTTTGGACCAGACAGTACTCTTGCTTCAATGGTGAGTGCAATGACGTGGCGCTTAGAGCTGAGCGAGGAGATACTCTTACAACCGAGTCTTGCTCTTTTTTAGAGATCCAATATTCCAACCTCCTCCCACTCAGGCTGAATCGGGCTTTGATCTCACTCGCTACATTTACTTTCGGGATGTCAATCAATGAGATTCCGAGCGTCCAATACATGATTTTGCTTACCTGGCAACTCTTTTCGGTCCCAATAATGGTAAGTGTCAGCGCTGCTTAACACTCTACTTAAAGCATGCTGCTGATCAGTCCTGCTGGTCACAGATTCTCGTCCAGCTCCAAATAATCGTTCTTCCATGGTACGTCCTTGCTAGAGAGCATGATGTAGTGATTTCGCTTCGACCGAAACTTGCATAAGGTCTTAGGCCGTAGAACATAGCTGAGAGCTAAACATATCCAATAAAGGTCGATTGTGAACCGAACAACCTTGCTCGGCCACAGTTTTTCTATTCCGACCTCCGTCGCTGACATCGGACAATTTATGGGCGTTGGGATGGTGCTTCCGAAGCTTTATGTCCCATATCTCACGACGGCCCTCCTTCAGTTAGCGTATATGCCGGTATGACGAGATGGGTGATTTTTGCGAAAGGGTGGCGGGGGCGGACAAGGGACGCCGTTGGGCGGCAGTTTTGATTACGTTTGTTCTCCTGCAGTTCCAGGTACTTAAGCCAATCCCTTAATCAGATCCTTTGCTCAATCGAAGAGACAAGCTTCATTTTCGCTCGGCAGGCGGCCGGAAATCCGGTCACCCTCATCAAAAGCATCATGCTTGCCATCTCCGCCACCACTCAGTGCGTCGCTGGCCTGTTTAGCTACGTCTCCTTCCTATTTCTAGTCGCAGTTCTGGAGGTGTTCCGTAAAGTAGCCGGGTGAGCAGTCATTGTACGTATTATTATAATATCTCCTAGTCGTAGTCTTATTGAAATAGCAAGAATCAAAGGGAGCGGGATGCACAGGGGAGCTGGAGCTGGCGCGACTGCGGATATGAGGGCCTCGAGTCCTCATCCTCGGCAGCTCGGTCCACAATAACTTTGAAATCGGTATACTCACTGCCGGGCATGACCATACCGTCGTTTGAACTCGGCGAGCCCGGGGCGAAATGAAGGTCCAGGGGAGGAAATTTTGTATTATTGAACTCCGTATGTTTCCTGTCGATCGCTAGTCGGGATGACAAAAAGAAACCCCCCGGTTTGGGATAAAGTATGGCCGGGTGCAGGTTCCATTAGGGAGGCGATGGCTGGCAGATTGGTTTGCTTTTGTTCTCATGTAGTTCCGGGCATATGAACTGACAGGTGATGAATCGAATAGATTGCAATTTACCATATAGCGGAATGGACAGAAGGCAAAAACAGGAATCAGGGGTGAGGGGAAGGGAGGAAGGTCGAACGGACAGGCTTAGCTTGTGGGTGAGATGGGAGGGCGCAGATACACGTCGGGGATGAGAACGGAGCTTGGAGGGCAGTACACCATTAAGTACCAGCAAGGGGCAAAGGGTGCGCGAAGGAGCTCGAGTCTTCCCCTCATCAGCGGCTCGAAGTCCAGGCGACTCTTGCCAGCCGATTTGCCTCGGTTAATAGTTCATCCTTCCGACATCTTAACATTTGTCCCTCACCGTCTTGCCTCACGAAGCTCGTCGACGTGTCCACAGTCACGAAGCCTCTCCCATTTCGCCGGAATCCCCTTCCAGCAGAGGCCGGGTCTTGGGCTGAATCCACTAACTTTCTCCGACACGCATGTCCGCTGTGGTCCCTCCAAAGTCATTGGAACTGAGAGGCCCTGGCGCTGCCTCGAGCAGTTGCTGGGTTTACCCCAAGGGGCATGATACGTGTCATTACAAAACAGCCGCCACGAATTATTCGTTCATAGCATGTTACTTCAACGCACACATCACTCCCCTTCACCCAATTGTGACTCGCAAAGAAGACCTTACTCATGTGGAGGAGCTGATCAAGCACGCCAACTACGACCTTCAACTTTACAACAACGGGATCCAAATGCTTCCGATCGTTGTTGGATACAAATGAGTCGCTTACTCAGAGAGAGGAACTCCGGTTTTTTTTTCCAGTTGGGTAGGGAGCGGCACACTGAGACTCGCTGGATGCTTTTAGAAAAAAGGGCGAAAAACTGTACTCCACCTCTGGTCTACATTCCTCCGACACGACTATCAGTTCCGCCGTTTTCGACGCGCCGCATTTCCCTATGTATTGGCTTGAGGGGCGCGTTGGGCGCCTGCTACCCTCGGGCAAGGCTCCTTTTCACGCGGTGCTCGTACACAAGCGTACCTTTCTCGACGGGGTTGAGATCCCTATCTTCGACGCTCTCGCAACGCACGCGCCCTCGTCATATCACTCTATTTCGCCGAAGACTGTTGGGGCCTTTGCGAACGCCTTCGGCCCTTCCAACTCGGGCCGTTTTTTCAAAGTGTACTTTTATGAGGCTGCGGCAACCGTTTTGGTCCCGCCTCGCCTTCCCCTTGCAGCTCGCCCTCCCGCTGCCTTCGTCCGCCACCCGCGGATAGATTCGTGAATTAGAGGATACTTGATGAAGTCCCAGTTAAGGAGATACGTCCTTCAGTCAAACACTCTGTTGCCAGAATGTCAAAAGCCTTCTTCTGAAAGCCTTTTTCAGTTTGTCACTCCTTCCACATCTCTGGTGAAGAAAAAGACAAGTAGTGAGGGCGTAGACCCCTCTACCACGATGCTCGCATAAGTACAAGCTGCGAAGTTGGATTCTCCATCTAAATGCTATGATCACCGAATGGACTTGGCCTAAGACGAGTAGTGAGGGCGTAGACCCCTCTACCAAGATGCTCGCCTAAGTACAAGCTGCGAAGTTAGATTCTCTATATGATGTGATCCCCGAATGGACTTGGCCTGCCTCTGATACCCTTTTGAAGTTTGTAAACAGAGAAATTGCACATCTCTGCTCAAGAAGAAAGTGAGCCTGACAACCAGTAGATTCCAGAATTGGACGATACTTGCCGAAGTCCCAGTTGAGGAGTTCGGTCCTCCAGTCAAACTCTGTGTTCCCCGAACGTGAGCAGCACGTCTCTGGTGAAGAAAAAGAAAACGAAGTACCTGAATTGAACGATACTTGCTGAAGTCCCAGTTGAGGAGTTCGGTCCTGCAGTCAAATGCTGTGTTCCCCGAACTGAATAGCCTTCCTCTGAAAGCCTTTTTGTGTTTGTCAATCGAGAGATTGCACATCTCTGGTGAAGAAAAAGAACAAGAAGCAAGGGCGGAGACCCCTCTCCCGAGAAACGACAGGTCTTGAGAGAAACGGACGCCCAAGAATGGATGGACCAATCAGCTTCGAGAATTTCTGGATGGACCAATCAGCATTGTGTTCTGTTGTGATTTGAGTTGCTCAAAGGGAGTGAAGAGGAATGCACTGGAGATCAAAGGTGCCCATTTCCCCAGGTTGGGCGGGTGCTATTTAAAGGCCAATAGGCCACCAACTCCAGAAGTGGTTGAAGCAATCCTCCAAGTGTACACAGAACTCCAGATCTCAGGACGGAGGGTCGGTTTTCCCCGGAGGGTCGACAACAGTCGAATCCTTTAGTTGCACAGGAACCGGAATTCTCATAACACATCGAGGATTTCGCCAAGTCATGCGCTAAAACCTCACTTGCAGCCGACCTGACCCATCGAAGTGAAAAACTTTCCTGACAACCAGGAAGTCGGAGACACAAAAAGTTTCGAGACCCATTTTCGCTCTGGCCCCCGGGAATCTACGAGAGCGAAGGACCTTCCGCATTTGCACCTTTATCTCGCGCCGCACCGGTCCATCTGGTTGTGCCAAATAAATTAATCACGATGACTCTCAATTTTATTACAGCCCGGCATGCGGGAAGGGAGACCCGGGATAGGCTGGGGTGAGGTCTAATCTTCGGATTACCCCGATTCTGTTACTAACTGGATATTTCTTGAGGAGCATTCAACCGCTAGTCGGATGGCAAATCAATACCCCGGCCGGGGAACGGACGAGGCTGTGGTCCTACTCAGAGGGTGATGGGTGCGCATCTATCGTTCTCTTTTATTTTTCTGTAGTTCCCTGCATTTTGTTACTACCCACATAAACACAAAAGTAGCGCTTCATTTACACTTTTATAGTTGCGGATTGGCATTGGCATAGTAAAGTGGCATACCCGACCAGCGCAAGCGCCTTTCACGGTATCGGAACGAATCGACTGTGTGTGCGTTGCGTTGAGACTTTTTGAGAGGAGGGAACACGTCGAACTGGGTTGATCGGTGACTTCCCTTCGCCGTCGTCACCGTGGCCGACTCTTGCTCGGACTGTTGGCATTCGACAAAGCGTTATTGGGGCGAGGGATAAATCGTATCAGCTTTTGCTCGGAGGAGAGAAGGGAAGATCGATCTCAACGGAAAGCTCCCCCTTACCTCATCCTGCCTGCCGAACGGTGCCGGTCGCTCGGTGAGAATTGCAATATCGAGGTCAGGCTCCAACTCCTCAGCGATGAGGATCGGGTCTAGATCAAGGTTAGAGATCTTGCAGCAGATCCGATGGCAAAATGAGCATTGATTTCGAAAAAGAAGGGTCAACGGCCCTCTTTAGCTCAGTCCGCCCCCTTTACCCCGATCCCCGTCACTTTCCCAGCATTGCTCACCTGAATGTTACCTCTCAAAATATTGTGAATGATCGGATCGCGAACGGGTGGGGGTTGGCGGGAAAACTCTTCGTCCTTAATCTCCATAAACTTAAATAGCGGATAAGTATAAAGTGAGCGTAGGCTTCCTCTTGAAGAATCAAAAATCAGATCAAGACGCACGGAGAAAATGAAGCACTCACCGACTCAACCAACTTGTGAGCCTCGTCAAGCTCGGGCGCCTTCGACTTTTTTCTCGCCTTTTCGAGCTTGACAAGTAACCGCAAACGCTTCCGAAACCCTTCCATCTCCCACTGTTTCTCAAGTGCAGTCTGTGCCGCCGCAAACGACGTCTTCTCCTCGGCGGCGAGCTCCAGCACGGAATGGGGAATCGACGCCATTGGGTGCATATTGACGAGGTCGATTAATTGGGGGGGCGCAGAAGGCGCGGGATCTGGAACGGGCGAAAGCGGCACCTCCGCCGACGAAGTCGTCTCCTCCGCGCTACCACCGCTGCCATCACTCTCAAGTCGTACGCTTGGGATCTGGATAGCTCCCCCGGGTGTACGCGAGCGGCCGCTCTCGTTCCGAAGTGGCTCGACCGCCGTTGCATTGAATTCGGGGTCCTCCCCTTGCACAATCATTGCTGCGCTTATCTCGATAGTTGCGCCCTCAGCGAGATTCTCCGAACGCGCGGTCAACTCTACCTCCTCTGGTGTTTGCCACGGAGCCGTGGACGACGTATTCCGTACGACATCTTCCAAGGCCGGCAACAGCTCAGATTTCCGGCGATCATCTCCCGTCCCTGAAAGTACCTCCGCCGGCGTCTTCGACGGCACCATGGACGACCTATGTAATGCGACATCTTCCAAGGCCGGCATTACATCTGTATTCCGGCCATCACCTCCCGTCCCTGAAAGTACATCCGCCGGCGTCTGCGATGGCGCCGGGGACGATGTGTATAATACGACGTCTTCCAAGGGCGGCGACAACTCTGTATTCAAGCGATAATCTCCCGTCCCTGTAAGCACCTCTGCCGGTGTCTGCGATAGCGCCGCGGACGATGTCTGTATTGCGACATCCTCCAGGGTCGGCGACGCCTCTGTTTTCAAGCGATCATCTAACGTCCCTGTAAACACCTCTGCCGGTGGCTGCGATAATGCCGTGGACGATGTATGTAATGCGACATCTTCTAAGGCCGGCGACGCCTCTTTATTTGAGCGATCATCTCCCGTCCCTGAAAGCACCTCTGCCGGTGTCTGCGACGGCGCCGTGGACGACGACCCATGGACTGCGATAGCTTCCATGGCCGATATAGAGGAAGCCGCCGCATCATGCGCCGGGATAACCCCCTCTGTCTCTTTCGAGGATCCTGTCTCTGGAAATACGTCAGGTGCAGACGCAGGGCTCGCGTACGTCGAACTGCTAGTCATCCCACTTTCGAACTCCGTGCGCATCCCTAATGCCGCCTCCGGCCCGCTCCTCACCAACCCGGCTCCACCCTCGGCTGAACTTGAAAGCGGTGCAGTCTCCGACTTTTGCTCAGAACTGCGCTGCAATCTCTCTGGCTGTAATCTCTCGCGGGTCTGCGATTCCATATAATGTTCATCCGCGACAGCTCTCCCCGCGGACACCGATGGCGACGCCTCGATTCCACCCGCCGTCCACGAGTGGGCGGGTTCTCCCTCCAACTGCAAGCTATCTGACGGGACGTCTGCAGAAGGCGGGGTGCCCCCTACCGATATCTCATCCCCGCGACTACTTTCGATCGATTTCATCGACATCGACAAACGCGCCGCCTCGGTCGACGACATTGCCTCAGTAAAATTGAAACCGTCGGGTCCTTCAAGTTCGCCTCCCGAGCCAAAGTCGCCACCCGAAATGAGTCCAATTTCCGAAGTACCTTGCCCGGAGGGTGGGGCAGATATCTTCCTCGGAGGCTGAACTATTGTTGATCCGTCTCCTTCATTCCCGGGCGCTGAAGGCGTGGTCCCCATCGTCGAGAAATCAGAAGCTGAGGATTGGCGGACTCTCTCGCCTCCCGCAATCTCCTTTACTAAATCTCTAGCGCCTACGTCAAGCACTCCCTCAACGCCCGACCCATCGACATTGACTGCAACCATCACTGCAAAATTTCCTGCCGACTTCTGCATCTCCTGCTCGTCTTCGACATCATCCTCGTCGTTGTCTTCGAACCAGCCTAGGCTCCGAGACGTTGGAAGTGCCTGGCTTGGGGTCCACCGGTCGATGGTCGCGACCCGAGGCGCAATGTGAGTCCGAGAACAGATCAGAAGCCCCGTTAACATCTCCACGATACTACAGTCCAATTGGAAGTTGCGCCGGAGCCGCCTCAGGCAGTCCTCAAAGTCTCCAACTGTTATCTCGCGAGCGAGTGGGCCAGGAGCGGTGAGCTTATTTGGGGAGGGAGGGAAGGGGCCGGGTTATAAACGAACTCGCTCTATCTCGCATGTGTGCCGATGTTCCGCACGCTAAGGACCCTTGAAGTAGTGAAAAGATGCTTACCGAAGGTAGATGCTCGCTTTGAAGGATATGTCTACTTCGCTCCGTCAACACAATCTTGACTCCGACTCCTGTCAAAAGACAAATGATTAATTTCATTTTCACCCTCAAAAACCTTCGATCGCACGATATTTGTTCGTCACACACATCCTCCCAAAGCGAGTCAAGAACATCTACCACGCACCAAAAACAGGGATATAATAGGTCTTCTCCTTGGTCGTGAGCTGGAGCCGTGTTCTGAACGGTCCTATGGTCTTCGTGAGTACGCCAAACAAGCAGCGTGCGCTGCGCCCGGGCTTGATCACTTTGGAAAGAGGCACCGTCACCGAACAAGTAGACCCGGAGTCGTCTGCAGGTTCTTCCGCAAAATCCGCAAAGATTGTCACGTCGCCGTGGTTCTGGAGTGTCACTGCATGATAGACTAGGAGATCACATGGGCAGCGACCTATATGGGGATCGTAAGGTTATGTAAATAGTGCTGTCTTCAGGTCGAATCAAAACACTTTCCGTGATATCCACCCTGTTCTAATTGGCAGGGGTAACTCACCAATGTCGAGAATCGAAGGCAAGATATCCAGCTTAAGCAAGCCTCCAATCCCAATCACTGCAACTTCTTTGTAATTGATGCCCTTGCATTCGACCATCAGCGTATTTGCATATTTACCGACGGAAATCGGCCTGAAGTACACGTCAACGTCCAGCGACTCTTTTGGCTGCAGCACACCGTCACTCTGAGACACGGCGTAGCTGGCCTCTCTTACTGGGGGGATGGTCCAACCGATTGGGACCTTCCCTTTATTTGCCATGTTGAAAGTCTCCTTGTACGTGTGGCCGACGGCGCAGACACCAAAGTCTAAGTAAACGTTCTTCAAAACAAGCTCCGGGAATGCAGCCTTGCCCCGAACGAGAATGGTATAGTTGCCGATATTGGTTGCCATGGTAATCTGGGTGCGGAGCTCGTATCCACCGGACGGGTTCCACGAAATCTGAATCGTGCCCGAGTCGCCGCCAGCGACGGACCCGGATGGTGGCAAGACCTTCATCGGGTAAGCACTCTTAATCATGTACTCGAGTGGATACCGTCCATGGTTTTTGAATGTCAGCGGCTTAGTGGTGGTCTCCAGCACGGGGCAAATGCCGAGGTTCACAACATTGAACTCGTCCGGTTTCAGCATCGCCTCCTCGCACTGCCCCGTGACATGAATGTAATATGGCGAGTCGATCAGGTCCGTCCGCACGATTAGCTTCTCCCTGAACTGGCATACCTCATGCCGCACATGGGTAATAACAACTGCAGCAGTCTTTCCGGGATGTATCAGCCCTTTGCCACCGGTAATCTTGAACATAGAGGGCTTGACGACATCGCGCACGCTGAAGTTTGTCCGCACCGTTCCGGTGTTCGTCACCTCGAGCGTTACGCTCGGGCTCGTAGTCCGCTCAAACATACCCATTTCTAATGTCGTCGAGCTAAACTCGAGTGTCGCGGTTCCCGCATGCAGCTGCATCGGCACCTTATGTGTGCTATATGGACTCGAAATGGTCACGACGACCGTCGTCCGTGTCTCCTTAGAAGGCGCATAGCTCACCGTCACGCTAGCGTCGCTGAACGGATCGATTACTACGGACGCCGGGTAGAACTCTAGGTCAGGGAAGTCGCGTTCGAGCTTACAGGTTACAGGGTAATTAACGTCGCCGACGTTCTTGAGCTCGATCTTTTGCAGGTAGCAGTTCCCGATGAGGCACTGTGCGAATTGTAGCGCAACTTGCTGCACGATGAGCACCGCCTCGCGCCCTAGACCAACTAGCTCAATCTCCCAAGTGCGGGACACCGTCGCTACCGTGAGCCGCCCGGGTGCTGGGCTCTCCTCGTGCGGGTTGAACACTATCGGTAGGTTATAGCTCTTCCCCGGAAATAGGCTCACTCGTGATGTGGGCCAGTCAATCCCGCGGAAGAACGTGTCGGTCTCAGCAAGATCGAACCTCGTCATGTGAAGCATTGCGTTGCCCTCGTTTGTGATGGGGAGGAACGACACTGTATCCTTGCCAATCATGCAGTGCCCGAAATCGAACCGCCGATACTTCGACAGCGATGATTTGGCGTAACCACCCCCACCGTACATCTTGAGCCGGATCGGCTGCGAGCAGTCGGGCTCGAACCGCACATCCCCGGTCTGCAGCGCTTCTTCTACCGGACAGAATATGAATGCAACCTTGATAGTCTCGCCAACGCGGAGCGTCCCGCGCTGTGGTTCGATCGTGAGCCCCGGGTTAGGGTTCGATATCGTGAATTGGATATCCTTGTGACCGATATTGGTGAAGGTGCGCGTAAGCGTCTCTGCTTCCCCTAGAGGCTGTCTGAAAAAATCCAGTGTTCGTGTGTCGTCGCAGATTATCTTGACCGCTTTAGGAGTTGCCGTCAGCGGGATCTCATGGCTCGGCGTGTTGAGAACATTTGGCTTCAGGACTAATGTCCCGAGGAAGGTATCCTCTGTCGAAAGGTTCACCTCAACTTGAAAGGCTACTTCACCAAAACTTGGAAGCTGTATAGTTCCAGGTGATACTTTAACGTATGGTTTCGTCATCGGTAAAGATTGCGAAGTGATTGCTGTGTTTGTGATGAGATGGAAAAACATTTGCCGCCTCTTAAACTGCGCTGAGTACTGTGCTGGCATGCCTTTTTTATGCATCGTGGATCCGGAGCTAGCTAATTTCCCCCGCTCGCCTCCGTACAATAGGGTGGAGCTCAGCGATGCGCTATTAGCATCGGAGATAGATGCGATGCTACCAATAATGCTCTCCCCGCGCGGAATCGCACTGCGTATCTTGGTGACAGTCGAACCCCACAACTTGCCGAGATGCATGGAGCTCGCGGCATCGTCCGTGTTATCAGACTTCTTCACCAGTAAGGCAATCAGTGACCATCGGTCTTTGGCCGAAAGCGACACCGTTGGGTCAGTGATGCCATTGTCCTTGAAAAATTGGGTCTTGGCCCAGCCCGAGCGTGGGTCCATTGCAGAGTAAACTTCGTTGAGCTTAACCATAGCGGAGCTCGACTCACTCGAATGTCCGACAATCAGCCACTCGGCCGTCAGCGTCGCGGGGATCGACCCACTATTCGTGAGGGCGAGTGTGCGGGTATGCGTAAAATTGCTCGCAATGTCCCCAAATGAGAGATCCCCACGGTGCGAAACCTGGATCGTCCCGCCCTTGCCTCGCATCGGAATCGGAAACGATCCGCACTCGCACTGGAGCATAATACTATCTACAGAAGTTGACGGGGACCGAGCGAAAAACTTCGCCCCAACTTCTAGTCCCATCCCAGGTGGAAGCAGCATCCGCAGCGTCGAGTACCAGTTCCAAACCGTGCGCTTCGGCCCGGCCTTCTGCGCCGCCGCAATAACAAGCGGGCCTCCGGCGACCCGCGTCGCCATTGGGAATGGGTCCCCGATCTGCGCGATAGTGAACTCCTCATTTTCAACCTCAGCGGAAACAATGATTTCCACCATGCCCGTGTTGAAGACAATAAACGATTTTTCTGCCGCAGTCTGAAAGGGCAGCATTCCAAAATCCAGTCCTCCCCATGCTATGTCCTTATCCTCCGTATATAGTATCTCGAGTTTTCCGATGCCGCCCTTTCCTGATATCCTCACTTCAATTGGCTCGCGCTCCCACAGAACCTTCAATCGTGCCTGGAACTCACTTTCGGACTGGGGACGGAAAAATACCTTAAGCGGGATGGACGATTCGGGCTCTATATAACCGCGAAGGGGCTGTACGTCGAACTCGCGGATGCTGATCGGCTGCATCAGAAAGTCAATGCCAAATTGCCCTTCGTTGACAAGATGCAGTATGTGAATGTGCTCCGAGTTTACGGGGTGCACGCCTATGTCGTAAGTCAATGGGTACCCCTCGCTCCCAATCTGTTCGTTTGCGGCTGTGTACAGAGCGAGTCGCGGTACGGCCGCGCGCCCGCGCAAGTCGATATCTTCGTATTGCTCCCCAAAGTAAACACGGAGTCTCGCCGAGACTAGTGCCTCTTTGTTTGGCCTGAAGTTAACGACGAGCTCGGTCTTGCCGTGGGGGGTGCAATAACCAGATGCATTTGGGAGCGAGAAGCCGAGGTCCTCAAGGCGCTGGGCCCATAAGGGCAAATCGTTCGTCGAAGGCGCATCCGCGACGGTCGAAACTGGTTGGGACGCTGAAGAGGATCTGCTCGGGACGATTACGCGTGACTGCCTGCGCCCGGTGGCAGAGCGGGCTACCTTGGAGGTCGTCGGCCGCGACCGTACGGATCCCCGCACATCAACGTCGTAGACGCTCCAGTCCCGGTCCGGCGGCTCAGGTCTGACATAGTAATTCACCCCGAGATTTCCCGTGTTGCAAATTGCCAGCGACTTGCGAAACTGGCGATTTAGGCGGCACGTTCCAAATTCCACCATTCGAAGCGGCGATTCAATCGTCAGAATCGCACAGCCTCCGGTGCCCTTGATCACTCCATTGAAGCTGCGAAACTCGTAGCTCAGCGTAAGTAGATATTCATAGTTACTCAGGAACCCGGGGTTGAAGGTGATCGTAACTGCCTGCATCTCGCCTATATCCAGCGCCCCCATCACGGGGTCGATAATGACCGGAGCCCGGTTGACCATGCTCGCCCGCGCAGCAATCTGATCATCTGTCAAGTCTTTAATCAAGTTGTCAATCGACAGGCAGAAATTGAGGCTGATATTGCCTTCGTTCTTCATCGTGAACGTCTTAGTCATTGTCTCGTTCACAGAACAAACTCCAAAGTCCAGGTCATCAAGGATATCCGGTGGATCGAGGGTGAGCTTCGGTACCCCGACAGAGGCCTTCAGCGCGACCATGAAGTAGTCTCCACGGCTGTCTGATGAACGCAGAAAAATCTTGATGTCCAGATACTCCACGACTTGAGGTGTGTAGATGATATTAATCTCCTTCACGGAGTGTGGACCGAGAATGATGGCCTTGCCGCTTTGTCCATCCTCAAGTCGGATCGCAGGATGGTGGCAGCTGAACACTATATGACCCTCCGCTGCGCCCTTATTCTGGACCTTGATGGGACGCACATTCGGGGTCATATACAGAGCCATACCAAAATCAATCACGCGCGTCAGCACCACAACCTCCGGGTAGCTGCCCTCTCCCGTCAGCTCGACCTTGAGCGGCTCAAGTCCATAATCATCGGCCGATTGGGGCAGGACACGTAAATAAGATCGATGAGTTCCAACTGACGTAGGTGCGAACTTCACCGCAACTTCGACGATGCCGTCACCCTCTAGTAGGCCCTGCTCCGGATCAGCGGAGAATTGATTGCTTCCGATCTCTACAAAGTATCTTAACGAGAGGATTCCGCGGTTGCGAAGTTTGATCGAGAACTGCCTTTTGGTTCCCACGCGAAGGACGCCAAAAGTGAGAGTCTGTTTGTCGACGACGGGCTGGCTAGACGCCCCGATTCCATGAACTACGATTGGCGCTTCGCTGAAGTCCTCCGTTCGAAGCGTCAGGTAGCCGAACACTTCGTACTGCGCAACGCTCGGAGTGAATGTCAAGTCGATTGACTGAGTGCATCCGGGAAGGAGCTTCCCGCTCGTGGGGAAGAGCGCGAACGGCGAGGTGATACTTTGCTCGTTGCTAGGTATCGGGGGAGGATCGAATTTGGACACAGGAACGTATTTCGTGCGGTCATGCGAAAGCGACCAGCTTAAGGCGACTGTTCCGGTATTTGTGAATTTTACGTCGGATTTCTGGCAAAACAAGTGGGGAGGTGGGTGATAAGAATCGAACGGATAACGTGACCACTCTCCGCTTCTTATCTGCGCTAATTAAGTCATAAACGACGCCTCTTGTTGAGCCCAACGCTATAAATACCTGGCGAATATGCACGGCTTGAATGCCGAATTCCACTTTCTTATCCCAAATTTGCAAGGGCGGCTGGATATTACCCTTGGCCCACATCATATAGCTATCGACCTCCCCCGTTGTCCGCTCGATTTCTATTCTCATATTGCTATTGAATTCGCCCTGGTAGGGAGCCCAGTATTAGCTAAAGATTGCAGCACCTTTTCGCACAAGCTCAATTATCGGACTACTAAGAATACCTTGTCGAAGCCACCGAAAGTTCCATAACTCAAAAGCATGCCGACAGACTGCATGGGTGGCAAGCGAAATGGAAATGCCTTGTGCACTTGACTGTGCGTCGAGCCCATGGCCGCGCTGCCAGTTTTCGCACGCCTGCGCCGCAGCAGTGTACCCGAAGATCCGCTTCCTTCGGCGGGCGTATCCTCACGGGAAGATGGCTGTCCTTCGTCCCAGTCAATCTCGATTTGTTTCAGGGTCTCTGACCCGAAATCGGGCTGGTCTACCTGTGTCAGAGGATCGTGCTCAAAATTATCCTCTATGAACTTCCAGCTTAGATGCTGGTCTTCGCTCAGAGTGATAGATTTAACGGAAAAGTCGAAGGTTCCTATGTTCCGAAGGTAGAAGATCTTGATCTTTGGAGTGCTCATGCTGACGATACCAAAGTCGATTATGTTCTCCTCGAAGGGTACAACTAGGGGATCGGCAGATCCGCTCGAGAATGCTGAATACTTTTCGGATACTCCTTTGGTTGGCAGCTCCAATCGCTGTGGAATAGCGAGGTTCGTGGTGAATAGTGACTTGCCGCCGGAGCCGAATAGCGGGATCACCTTCGTAACTCCTCCGTAGCAAATAGATAGTATTTCGTAGTAGGAAGAGCTCCTCAGAGGCTCAAACAAAACCTGAATATCGAGTTTTGATTGCTTCTCTACCAGATACCAATTCTTCATAACTCTGAAAGGGGTTTTGCACATGATTGATATCGGAGTATCGAGCGCTTGGTTGTTGAAGATTGTCAGGGTCCGGGAGATATTTCCGAAAACGGGGATGTCGCCGAAATTGAATGAATCGGGGGAGAGGATCAAATCGTACGTTCCCACTTGGCAGCATACGTTGATCGTCCGCATTCGTCGCTTCACTTTGCCACGGACGTGTTCGTGATTGACTATATGACCCACCGAATCTATATACTCCATGAACAGCCTGGCTCTGAACTCGCCGTTGGACATGGCCTGGAAAGTGATGTCGATTCCATACCATTCGTATGGCTTGAGGCTGACTCGGGCGGTCGAGAGCACAAAGGGGCACCATTCAGCCGCCGAAGAACTTGTGGGCACGATCATAGGGATGCCGTCGGCTTGTAGCCCTGTTCCCGAAGCGCCGATGGCCGATATTCGTCCCTCCCACGATACGTCGAAAGGAGCACGATTGCGGATTATGATCCTCCGCGTGGCCTTCTCCGTAAGTTTAACGGATGGGAACTTTAAATTCTCGCATCCCTCCCTAGCCTCAACCGAGACTAAGCCACCCATTAAACCGTGGAGTGCGATAGATTTCATCCCCATTTCCCTTTCGTTTTCGTCGAAAACTGTCAGTGAGCCTATTGCTATACTCTCTTTGCTTTCGTTGGGTGTGAATCTATCAAAGTATTTGGAGTTTAGCCGAACTGGTATTTCAATGCTCATCAGCCCTTCTATCTCGCCGTCTAACGGAATTTCTGTGGTGAAATGTTCCGATAGCATGATATGGTATGTTTGTGTCGTGCCGCTCGCATTCGTGAGTGTCACAACCTCGTAGACATCTTCGTACTTGGCGCTAAGGCTCGCTCCGAAGACTGTTTGCAGGGCCGGTTCTAGCTCAAACACCTCGGAAGTCTTGCCTTTCAAGCCCTCGGCGCGCGAATCCGTTCTTTTGAGCAAGGCCCCAGTAGGAGCTTCGCCAGCCGGATTGGACATAAATTTCCGGAAGGTTTTGATAGGCTTCTCTCGGGCAAGGCAGACGTCGTTAATAGCAATCGCGACCAAGTTCAAGGTAGTAACGTTCCACTTTCGAGGTTTGACCATCTGAATTGTCATAGGGCAACGGTAGGATCCCCATGTAGGACTCAGGAATGATATCTCGATGATGGCCGTCAAGCGCGGTCCCATCGTCAAATGGATTCCTACAGACTCTGGACCCTCATATGGCTTGATCTCCAAAAGAAGTGGCGCCGCACTAAGCTTTCGATTGGCGAAGTCTGGATCCATCAACCGGAATGTAAACGGCGATCCGCTTGGGATGGTAACCAAGCATAAGACATTTCCCGATGAGATGTTGACGATCGGGAGCTGAACGGTAGATGCAGTGGAAACGGCAGTGACGCGGAAGAATACGTCTTCCAGGACGGGGATAGTGATAGCTGGCCCGGAGAATGCCGCGAGCTCGACAGCCACTGGCGCCGAACTAGGAGCGCGAACCACCAGCGACTCAGTGCGAGTTCCGGTGAGTGCCGATAGGAACTCAATCGGGACATGTAGTTCCTGCAGGGGCTCCAGCATTACGGGCATTCCGTCGTTAACCAAAACCTCATCAGTGGAACATTCGAAGTCCACCGGGAGAGACCTTTTGTCATCTCTATTCGTAAGTGTGAGCTTTTTGACCACCGAAGTGTAGTAAATGTCTGTGGGCCCGAAATCAAGTCTACGCTCCAATATTCGAAGAGAATGTCCGCAAGTGGCGTTAAGAGGTATCTTAGTGATTTCCCCTCCGTACGCTACCAGAATGAGTTCGTCTTTTGCGATTGTTTCGGCGGAAGGATCAAATTTAATGAGAAAAGCTTTGCGTTCCTTTGGCGGGAGGACGACTTGCGTTGACGGAATATGAAACATAGACGAGGTTGCCGAAGGGACGATAATCATGACGACAGGGCATTCGATAGGAAGCAGATTTGTGACCATGAAGAGCAACGTGCGCGAGTCGTCTTTCGGGCAGAAACCGAAGTCGAGCGATTCGGGTACTGCTTTAAAGGCGGGCATGTTGTAACCTTTCAAAGCGACTCTATTGAATAAGATAGCTTTAGTGCCGGGTTTTGAAGTAGACCTTAAGAAGAGCCCTTTCCCCAGCCCCTCCCTACCTCTCCATTGGAAGACCATCGGCATTTCGAACCCGGATGTACCCAGTAACCTCTGGGCTCCTTCTTGTGAGATGTGGAGAAGGAGTGAACTGAATTGTTATCGCCGTCGATTCTCCCTTCGTCAAAATGCCTGTTGTTGGCCACGCGGAAAAGTACTTGGTCGGCGTTACTTGGAGGCAAAAAGATACATCTTGTGTCGATGACTTATTTTGCAGAAAAATGTTGCGTCGCAAGGGATGACGATTGAAGACGACGGCAGAAGGGAGCAGGTTGAATGAAAGAACGAATAGGTCGGGAATCACAAACTCTGAATCGATGTCCTGATAGAAATTTTCTTCCTCGACTTCTAAAGCGGCCGACGTTGCTAGAATCGAGAGCGTTACCATTCGTTGCAATCGTTAGAGATGTTCTGTAACGCATTTTGATCCCCCTCAACCGGATTATCTCCTCCCTATCTTCTTCACTTACGTGAGAATCCGCCTCCTTTTTCTACATCGTACAAGCGAGGTTGCAACATTGTTATCGACCCCGGCGGCAGCAGGTATCCATTCCTCCTTCCTCGCCTCAACGCCTCTAATTTGCCTACTGAATCCATCCGCAGATCAAATCCAGCTCCCCCTTTCGCCTGAAACATTTTAGAAACTAGCCAGGTCCACCTTTTGCTGGCGTATCCTTCAGCGATCCTACTCATTTGCTCTGGCGAAGGGGCAATATTGATGAGTTGTTCGTCACTGGGCTTCGGGTACCACACCGACCAGAATGCGGCTATCTCCTTCGTCAATGCAGGATGGAGAGGCGGAGCCTGATTCTCCATCGTTATCTCGTCGGCATCAGCAATAGAGTCGGCCGAGTGCATGAGGTCGTAGATTGGGCGTCTAAAAAATCTTTCGACTCGCGCGCGATTCATGTTGGTGGTGGGGAGATGAGCATGGAGGGCATGGACGACGATTGCTTGAAGATAGATATTGACGTTTGGTCTCAAGATCGCGACAAAGAGTCGGTCTATGTAATCCATAAATGTTGGGACTTCCCCTTCCGGACACGAAAGGAAGTAAGATAGCGCGTGAAGCATGTGGATGCGAGGGTTCACCGCAGCCGACGGCTGATAATGGCTCAGATCGAAAGCGTCCGGGTCCTCCTTGAGGATCTCCCCGAGGTTTGCGGGCCAGACCTTCACAAATTGTTGCAACAAGATATTGAAGGAAAATCTCCTCACTCCCCGCGGGAAATCTGGGTGTCTCATGAATGAAACGCATTCGCCTAAGATACGAGCTGCTGCGCATTTGTTCGACCAGCTCTTTTGAAAAATCTCAGATTCAGTAAGTGAATAAAAGGGACTATTTAATACCAAAGTTATTTAGACCTCAACTCACCTCCTCAGCAGCTATCATATCTGTAAGCAACATCACAAGCTTCTGCCTATGCTCTGCAGAAACCATAGTTCTGAAAATTGACTTTGAGGCCATTGAAACGAGTTGAAGACTCAGCAGACGGATGGTCGGCTCCTCTGAGCGCAGAGCCTGGAGCAAGCACTCCCATGAAGCGTCGAATCTGGTGCACCGAACGAAAGACTGGTGGTTTTCAAAGTTGAATACAAAAAGTGTTAGAGAGAAGCACCAGTTCCAAACGGCCATTCAACTGCTACCGAATTCCAAGCTTCCAGTCTTCGCTCGTCCTCCGGAATCCAGCCTCCCATCCTATCGTCGCCACTCCACGCCACCCTCACTCCGCTGAGTCTCCGAGTCGAACTTACATAGTCAAAAGCCAAGACTTCTCCTGCGAGGCGCAAGTTCTCGTATAGTGGGTTGTCTTCCATCTTTCATCAGCACCCGTGCTTGTTGGGTATGAGATCGTTTCAGGGGTGTGATCTCGGGCCTGCTCGTCAGCGAGTGTCCGGAAGAATTTATTTCGCGACAGCTCCGCGACTCATTTCCACAAATTAATTAAATTTACACAAATAATACTGCGCATTCATAATTTGTGTTGGCTTGCCAATCTTATGCGAGATTGGCTCAGTTGGCAGAGCGTAGGTCTCATAATCCTAAGGTCGTGAGTTCGATCCTCACATCTCGCAGTCCGTACCCGGAACGTACGCTTTCGATTGTTGGTACCTGGGTAGATGTTTCTGGCGACGCCCTCTTCGTTGTTTTTTTCGACCTCCTTTCCTCACTCACTCTCATCCCCTAGGCCGGAAATCCCATGCAATAAATGGCTGATTCGGCAGGCAGGATCACCGCTACTTCCATGTATCCATACAGGACCCGACCCGAGACGAGAGGCTCACTAACGTGGGCGCGGAGTCTTAGTGTTAGTGGAGGGAACATACTACTTCGGCTGCCTTTCTCATTCGAGTATATACAGGGGGGGAATGATAGACAGATAGCGAGGATCAACCGCTCGTTCGCGATGTGGAGCCCGACGCAATTACGTTTGTGCTGCCGCCACCACTCTGCTGAGCGCGAAGAGTGAAGAACATGAAGATGAACATGCCCGTCACGAGTATTAGAGCGGCCACATAGCATTTGGACCGGTGGAAGATCCTCATGAGAGGCCCCGACCGCTCGAGAGTGACCTGGCCCGGATAGCACCATTCGCAGATGGCCGAATCGTCGACAACGACCATAGCCGGCTGCTCCTCGAATCCGAGAAACGGTGGCATCTCGAACAACACGGCGTCGTCGGGAACCATCGCGTTCGCCCGAAAGACCGCGCGAACGCGAGAGGACTCGAGGAAGTCGTTGTCGGTCGCGAACAGGATCGCATCGTAGCCGGGAATATGTGTCCCAGCGCACATCGGAGACGACGGAGCGGATTTTGCGTTCGCCTGCGCACCTCCAACGTTCACCGAGATCAAGGACATCTCGGACGTGTCCCTGTCCACATTGTTTGTCAACGCGGTCGTCGACTCCGAGTTACCATCGCGCTTCCCTCCGGCACCCAGGCGAGAGAGTCGCCTATTGACAGTCGACTTTCCTGCTCCTCCTCCCGTCCCCTCGCCGTCGCTCTTGGTCGGCGACATCCCTCTAACGACGTCATAGTCCATGTTCCCGTCGCTTTTCCTCCGCCGATCCTCCTTCACTATTTGCACCCATTCCTCAAACGTGGTATGCGATTCGGACGTCGAGGCAGCGTTGACATATGAGAGCGATCGTCGGCGAGTCCTTGGAGTTGCCGGGGCAACGTTGCGGATCTCTTCGACAGGAACGGGGACAGCGAAGCGCGTTACGGAGCCGAGCGGGATGGTCGTCTTATTGCGGTGGTGGTTCCGCATTTGAATCATCCCCGTCGGCTGCTTCGTGATAGCCTCGGCGTCGAATCCGGCAAGGCTACGCCGATGCGCCGCGCTGGAGCCGGTCTCGACGGGAGCGCTCTTCGGCCCGGTTATCGAGGGAGATCGCGGGGATTTGGCCTCGCCTTCGAGATCGGGCAGCCGATGCTTCAGCGGGGACCCCTTCCGGGGTGAGGCCGGGTACGGACTTCGAAGCCCCATCGCGCGAATGCTAAATTTGCGCGGCTGAGGTCCGGGTCCCGACGCTTGCTCCTCGGTCACCTCCGCCGACGAGGGCGCCACCATCGTCCATGACGCTCCACCGGCCTCCACCTCCCTCACCGCGGGACTGGGAGGTGGGATATCCCCGGGGAGGCCGGGCACCCCGAGGGAACCGGTATCAATCGATGCCGGGACCGGCCTCTTTTTGCCCTTCACCCCCGCCGCTGGTTTGTTCACGCCGAAATCGTTCATGGCTATTGCCGGCTGCCCAGAAGTATTGGCTTGGTCGAGCGGGGCCGTTGCTAGAACAGACCGCGATGCGTCGGGGTGTCCATTAACGCTTTGCTGAGGTTTTGTTTTGATTGCGGTTGCATTGGGGTTTTTAACCATGAAGTACTGCACGTTCCCGATGATATCCGTATTGGTTAGGGGGTTGAGGACGTGGAGGCGATGAATCAGCTTTTTGCCGAGATAGATCTGCGTTTGGAACAGGATTTTGTTCAACTGGTATGCGCTATAATATGAGAAAAAGGCCTGCATTGGAGGATGTTGATGGAAGCAATGTCAGCGCACTGAGATATCACCACTTCATGTTGCCCGAATCATACACACCAGCGCCTCCCCCCTTTACCGTCTCCTCTGGCTAGTTTATCACCAGCTCGGTACCCCGACCCCCCCTCCTCCAGCTTTTCGGAACGTACCTTGTTTGGCTGCTTGTGATCCCATGTTTGTACCCTAGCGATGACAAAAGACTTTGTCCCCTTCGGATCGCATTCCATGTGCGCTTTGGCCAGGTCCCCGAACGTCTCGAGGCAGAACGAGTCCTCGTACTCGGCGGCCACCGAGTCAAGCACTCGCGTCCCGGAGCTGTCCAGTAGTCGAATCACCTCTTCTCCTTCTTCCATGATGGGATGCCGAAGGACGTAAGCGGAGGCTCGACGCTCTGCTTGGATGCCGGGTGAGAAGATGCGTTGAACGCTCTTCGAACACGAGGAAGAGTTCGCTCTTCTTCGCGACCGTGCGGGAGCGAAGGGATCGGGCTGGATCGGCTACGATCGTTACAGGAGCAGGACCACAGGAGCAACTCCGATCAACAATAGGTGAGGGGTTTTGCAAATGCAACAATGCAACTCGCCAAACAGCAGACCACCTACCGCCAACGTCGTTTGGTCTTGCTCGCTGCCACCTTTATTGCAAACAAGTTACAATGCTCCGCTCCTCTAAATCGTCAAAACTCAATACTGACCCGGTAATCACAGTTAGAGCGTTTCGAGAGTCAACTTGTGTCCGTAGCGTTGACTGGTCCTCGCCATCTCACTGCACCATGTCATCCCTTCTGTGCCGATCATCTTTATTAGATTTTCAAATGCGACTTTGAGAGTGGCAACATCGGTGCCGTCGAAACAGTTCCAGGATGGGAAAACGAGTACGACATCTCCCTTCGCTCCGACACTTGCAATGACAGGCATGCCCCCCCCCTTATTCATCGCCCCAACTACCTCCTCCGCCAACACGTCTAATCTGATTTCTTCTTCTCGTACTAAATGGAAAATCTGATACTTTCAATTTAGACATCGGGTCTGGTTCTACTTTTCCGTGGAGAATGTGAAAGCCGGGCAGCGTATCATCTTGAACATTGTTAACTTCAGCAAAACGACCAGCCTTTACCGCGACGGTGCAAGCCCTGTCGTACGATCGAGATCAAGACCAAAATGGTTATTAGCGATCTCACTCTATCATTAGGACGTTAGGCATGAAGTAGTGCCCGAAATGCGGCTTATAGGGGAAATAGGAATTACTAATTTTTATCGACGCCAAAAAGGCAAAGAATTCCGTCCAAAAACGTCTGGTATTACCGGTCCCCCCGGCACAAGAAGCGCTACGTACTATCGATAGCATTTGCTTTCGACGACCCTAACGACGTCTATTACTTCGGTGAGCCTCGGCGTTGTCTGTTGTGCTGCTGAGACCACTCGAACATGGGCATATACCCGATTACAGATGCCAATTTTTGATACCTTTTTCTTCAGCGTACTCGATACCGTACACGTATACGGAGCTTCAGCTATTCCTCGATGGACTCGAGCGGCGCTGTCTGCCGTTTGTGCAGCGAACCATGCTCGGTGAGAGCGTAGAGGGACGACGGTAAGCATATCTAGCCTAAAACGGGTTGGAGGAGAGCGTAGGGCGGTGGCGTAGTTGAGTTCGATCTATCCTGGAGAACATTCCATCCGGCCGCCATATCCGTGACCATTCCGCTCCAAGTCTTGATCTCATTACTATCACGTCGGTTCCCGAAGGCTCTGAAAAGGTAAGAGGCCCCCGTGAAGCGTTTGGATAGAGAATGCTTGCACTGAATCAACGTCACATCGACTGGAATCAGAAAAAGGTCGTCTTCATAACGGCTAGGGTGCACCCAGGAGAGTCTCCATCGTCTTGGGTGTGCCAGGGCATTATTGATTTTCTTGTCAGTGAAGATGCAAGCGCTGAGGTAAGCGAAAGAAAACATTGCTCCATCCTGTAATCCCCTTTGAGTCTATCATCCTGAAAGAGACGATCCGATTCGCAGCTTCTCCGAAAGACGCTGGTTTTTAAAATCGTTCCCATGTTGAATCCGGACGGTGTTGTTCTGGGGAATTACAGATGCTCCTCTCTTGGGCATGATCTGAATAGGAATTGGCAAAGGTGGGTAGAACTGTGTGCGTATTTAAGATGTCATACATATCGCTAATGTGCGAACATTCACGCAGTCCTAATATAAACGAACACCCGACAATTCTGAGCACGAAGAACCTCTTGATGCAGGTAAAGTTCCCACATTTCAAAGCGACCACATAATTACACTCGCCTCCCTGCGTAAATGGCCTCCTGGAGAGCTTATTGCGAGGGCAGAGCCCACATCCATCATGCAACCACATAGCTGATTTTGCCGACTGCCCCGGCTATAGTACAAAGACGACTCATCCTTCTCATTAGACTTCTATATCGACATTCACGCCCATAGTACCCTAATGAACGGCTTCATGTACGGCAACTCCTTCGAGGACAACGAGCGACGTCCAAGCCAGAATGTGTTCCCGAAACTGCTCCACGATAAGATCATGGATTTCTCCCTGAAGAACACATCGTTCAATAGGGATGCCGTCAAGGCGGGGACGGGTCGAAGGTATGAGACAGCTACTCTGAGAGGGAACCAACTTCTTGGCAATTCTGCAAGGTAGTAAATCGCTTCATTACCTGCTGACCCACACACCTCCGCGCAGAACTCTGGGTGAGTTTCTCGATAAGGAATCCAAATGCTACACCCTCGAGGTATCTTTCTTCTGCTACCAGGACCCACATACCAACGAGAACGTTCCGTACACGCTGGAAAAATGTACGAACTTTCTTGGGGGGGCCTGGATTGGCAACCAAAGGCGGGATACCGACGCGTCATAGAAGGGGCCCCTATTGACTTTACATCTCTTCCCTCGGCTCCAATGAACCGGCGTTGCAGACAAAGACCTGGGCAGGAATCTTGTGTGTGTCCTCATTACATACTACGGGATATGATTCAACAGAGACAAAAAAAGACAAACGACCTGCCAAGCGGCACCGTATGAAAAGAGGACGTAGAGTCAAAGACACATCCAGCCCATCCTCCCATCCAGCCCAACGAAAAACTTGGGGCGAAAAACGGCGACGATGAAAATTTCTGTTGACGGGTCATCTCTTCATCGACCCATTGCGCGGCGACTTCCCGTCCCGCGGCTCCGGCTAACCATGACGCCACATCCAATGCCCGCGCCACGGTCATTGGCCCTTGACTCCTTTTTCCTTCCCTTCCTTAAGAAACTTCGCCGTGCCTTGCGGAAAAAATCTCCGAAACTCTGAAACTTGCACCCGTTGCCGCCGTGCCCCCGCGTATGCTCGTCCTCGCGGGCACGGATCAGGACAGGTCTCCCTTGGATGATAGGAGGACGAGGTAAAAGAGAATCCCGACCACCCACGACGACAGAAATGTCGAAGATGGTCGCAGAAAGAAAGATTGGAAATGAAAAGGATAAGGGGTATATTAAGCGTCGGTCTACACCCGGTCCGTCGAGGCAGATGCCTATCGCCTCTCGCCCTGCCCTCCACCGGCCTCTTTGCATTTCCTGCTCCTTGTCGTCTTCTATTGCCCTTTGCATCGCATCCCACGCATCTACCCTCCCCTCCCCCTTCCCCCTCCCGATTTCTATATCGTACAAGATCAAACAATCCAATCAACCACTTTCCCACTTTATCCGTCTCTCTCTCTATTTTGTTGCGCGCCCAGACGTTCACTCCTGCACGTCGAACTCCTCTATAGGATGAAACCGCCCGAACGCACAAAACGCGTACCCCTCGGGACACACCGTGGGGCTGGAGTCATCCGGAGTGCGCAGGCGCAGGTGCGCGGAGGAGTGAGACGAGTGCGGGTGGTGAGGGTGCGCCGCATGGTGGTGAGGAGGAGGGTGGGTGGGGTGCTTTTTCACGACATCGGCGGACGCTGTGCTGGGCTCCTCGAGTGCTGTCTCTCTTGCACGGCGGGTCGGCGTAGGCGGCGCGATGTATGAGTGGACGCGCGCCACCGCGGGCGCGTAGCATCGCGGCGCAGGGTGGTGCGTGGTCGTGCCGCCGCCGGTACTGGTGTGGGTGTGGGTGGTTTTGTGCACGGTGTGCCCGACGTGGTGTGAGGGTCGACGCGGCACGGCGGCGGCCCCGGACGAAGGAGGAGGGGTACCCCGCGCGGCGGAGCTCGATGCCGTCCGATATTGCTGCGGGTGGGTATAGGGAGCACGAGGCTGATAATGGTGATGTTGATGATGACGGTGGTGGTAGTGACGCTGCTGCTGCTGTGGCGGCGACCCTTGCGAGTTTGACCGCTTCAGCTGTTCTTCTTGCCGAAGATCGGCGACCGACGAGGTATGGCGGGCATCGTCCTTCGTTTGCCGCAGGTGGGGCTGATGATGGAACTGGCGGGTCGCGTTTTGGGGAGTGGGGTGGCTCTGCTGCGCGTGGATTGGCTGATGATGCTCGAAGCTCTCGGTAGTCACGGCGGGGTTCGACGGGACCGTGTAGTATATCGCGGCGCCCTGAGGCTGTGCTGCATGCTGAATGTCCGTCGACGCGTACGCACGGCACTTGGGTGCGATCGGCTGCCCCGCGCCGGGGACAGTGGCTCGCTGACGCACGGGTCCAGTCGGGGCCCGGGGCCGCATGCCTTGGAACGCCCAGAGCGCGCCGGTGGTATTGCTATGCCAGGGAAGGCCCTGCGGGCTCGCACTTGAGGCTCCTGTTGCGGTCGAGGCGCGCGCCGGCGCTGGAGTGGGCTTTTTAGGGCGTGGAGCCGGCTCAATCCCGAGCCGCATCTGGCCGGCGATATGCTTCTCGGAAGGTCGGGGGTGGATTGATGTGTCCGTGAAATAGGCGGCTGAAAACGACGAGGCCGATCGTAATATTTCTCGCCTAGGTTTGAAATGGCTTAGACGGTCTCGGGCGTTGACCCCCTGCTGCTGTGCACCTCCTCTCGTTGGTCGGTCGTATGGGCTTCGAGGAAAAGCAAAAAGTAAGAAACCAACGACGAGTTCACAACGAACAAGAGAAGTTTGAAAAACACACCTTGGACGAGGCTGCCTCCAGACGAAGTCTCCGATGATCTCAAAATCCGGCGAGTCTTCGCGTTCGATTTTGATAAGCTTATCAGCCCCGTCGCAGTGCCGCGTTTCAGAGTCGCCTTCGATCTCCTCGGCACGGTCGTCGTCTTCCCACTTTGCGACGCGAGTCTCCTCTGCCCCTGCGTCGCGCACCGGACGACCTCCTTGGTGATGTCCCAACCCGAGCAGCAATTGATTTTCTCCATGCCTGGCGGAATGAAAATTGCCGAGCTCGACGGCGGCGAGCGAGACGAGCCGCTGAATGCGGTCATCTCCGATATCTTCGGCATGCCGTGGGACTGCGGACACCGATGGCATCGTCGTGAGGAGAGCCGGAGGTGTTGGGTGGGCGAACGCCGGCGTGGAGGCGGCGAAGAAGGGAGCGTCAGGCGCCTGCATTCCACCCCCGGCGAGACTGAGGATGATCTCGGCTGCTTGGAGGTCAGCTGCGGTTTGCGAAAATCCTAGAAATGAAATGAGTTTTTTGGGTCCCGTGAATTACGTCCTCTTCACTTGCCCCCTGACCTCGGCTTGCAATGCTTGCCTTTTCGGATTTGGTTGGCTTTTGCAGGACTTCGCTTTGTGTTCTCGCGTAGCCGCGTAGGAGACGATGACTCGGTCATGGCGCGATAAAGAGTCTGCACCTCGCTGAACTTCTTGTCGGCCCATCCGTGCTTCACTTTGAAAGCGGCGTAGCTTACGCGGATCTGCAGACGGCGAGCGGTCTAATGGAGTTGGCGGAGTTTTAGGGTATCGTTGTTTGATAGTATCGACGCCACTCCATGTGAGAAAGCGCATTTAATTCTTACCTGATGGATTTCGGACTTCGCGAGAACCCGCTCCACCGCGGCGCGATTGCGTTCATCCAAGGATAAGAGGCCGCTCATTTCAGCGAACGTCGCAGCGGCGGGAGCCACGTCGTCAGCCCGTTCATCGACACCCGTGGATGCCTCGCGCGCAGGGGGGACGCCCAAGTGTCCGACAGGATGCTTATCCGATTCTACAGAGCGGGCGCGGTCATCGACCGTGGCTGACTCGCGCTCCGCCTGGGGCGATTCCTCGATCTCCGCATCAGGGGCAGAGACTACCTCCATGTTCAAGGACGAGTCAGACTGAACGCCGGCAGGTGGGCTGGGAGGCCTTGGGACATCTGTCGAAGACCTCTCAATCTCGACGTCGTTCTCGCCCACCTGGACCGCGCCTTCGGTCTCCGGGACCCGTGCCGGTTCTGGCTCCCCCTCCGGCGATGGTTCTGGGGTTGGCCCCTGCTCTGGCTCCGGGGACATGCACATAGGGACGGATATGGACAGAGGTTCCGGGAGGGGTGGAGGAGATGTTAACTCCAATGTCGCATGTGGCTTAGCGAGTGGAAGCACCGCTGCTGCGAGGCTCATCGTCCTGAGAGGTTGACGCGAGGGGAAGACGGATCAGCAAGTGAGAACTGACGATGGGCCAAATGGGGATCGATGGCCAAATAATGGAAGAGACGCGATTCTATTCCAAACCTGTTCGTGATTTGGGGGTGGGGGGGGCGGCCGCTGGACGGGATGCAGGCAGTGCAGAGGACGG
>KZ993839.1:0-33579 GCA_003614705.1 Blyttiomyces helicus | reverse complement strand
AGCGGAAGCATCCCGAACTCTGCCTCCTCCTTCAAACCACTCATTTCCCCCCTCGTTATACTCTAGGGCTGCGCGTACGCTCACAGCAGCAATCACCTGCGGGTTTTCTGCGCTGGCTGTCTTGCTCGGCGCTACTTCGCCATATCTGCTGCCTTATGCTGCGAGCGTTGTGCTTGCTTGGCTCTGCTTCTTATGACGGACGTTGAGGCTCTGTCGAGTCCGTCGATGAGAATTCCCTATCCCTTCGCCCAGGCCCTTGTAACAATTTTGTCGCGTGAGATCACCGTCCCGAAATGAAGCATTTAACATTCGCAGCATTATTCGCACATTGGAAGGACAGACATTGCATCAGACGACGCTCGATACTGAGCCCCGAAAGCCGACGAGCGAGCGCCGCGCTCCATCACATCTTGATCAGCCCACCCGATTTTTGCCGCCTCTCACGTTTGTCCGTCGCTTGCCGGCGAATCTGCTTGAGCACTCCCTCAAAATGTTTGCATCTTCATCATGAGGAGTCCAAACTCATCCGATCGCACCCACCGGACTGCTACTTCCAACTTTTCTCATACCCCTGGAGCTGCAGGCAATCGCTCGCAATCATGACAGGATGACACACGCCGAATTCCCGTCGGATTTTATTTCTTTGAGGAGCGGAAGAGAGTCTCGGAAGGACGAGGAGATTGGTTGTCAGTCTGGAAGGCTCCAGGGAGGCTACAGGTATCGAAGAGGTACGGACAACTTGTCGAAGATGCTGGTTGATACAGAGGGGAACCTTCAAAGACTGTCATGACGGGTCTTGCGCGGGGCGACCGATCGGCAAGGGGGACAAGCTTCCGCCTCGCCTCCTGCCCGTGCCGGGACCTGACTCCATGTAGTAACATTTTCAGCATCTCCCGAGGGACAGTCTCATGCCGTCGTCCTCATGTGTCAATTGCACCCCAGCCCCTCCAGTACCACCAGCAAGCCCTTCTGGCCATCCTTCCCTTTTGACCAGTGAGCCCTTCGGCCCTTCTTGTCCTTGTCCTTCTTCATACACCTTAATCTACTGGATCAACGCCCCTCTCCCGATACATGGTCAGCATCTTGATCGTCACAAGCTACAAGCCGAGCGCATTCTCCCTTTGTGGTTTCTGCCCGTCGTTTGCACGCTCCAGATAGGCCAGATCTTCAGGTCGAAGCTGCACCCCATTTGATCGGGCATTTGCCCGCCGCTCTCGCAGTTGAGCCTGCCGGCCGACGATCCGATTGCTCTATCAGACAAGAATGGCATTGGAGGTGGCGGTGTCCCGCTGAGAAACCCGCTGAGAAACGAGGGGCGCCGAGGCGGGAAGTGGACCAAGAGCCGAGATGTTCCTCATCCAAGTAAGGACCAGAGTGTAGCTCGAGGAGGTCGCTCGCCAGACGGTGCGGGGATCTCATAAAAAAGAAGGGGATGGAGGGAAATTGATGGCGGAGAGGGGGAAAAGCACGTTCGGCAACGTGCCTCCATATAACCACAGTGCGTGGAGAAATTAAACATGCATCCTGATCCCGGTGGTCTTTCAGCGGCCGATGGGATCAGTCTGCTTTGGCAAGCTTGATGATCGCAGGGGATCTGATTCAAGTGACGGAGGATGGCAACACAGTGACGGAGGATGGAGTGTTAATCGCATCTCAACCCTGCTCCAGGCACGACGGATGTCCACCAAAGCTTGGCCCCTGGATGCAACATTCTCCGATAGTGAAAATCAAGAATAAATGGCGGGAACGCCTTTGGAGTCATGAGTTTTCACGGGAGAAGAACAGGACGTGGCAAAGATTTTGAAGCAAAAGCCAATGCCTCTTGTGCGCACCAAATAATGCACGGGTGACATTACGGTGACATGAGGACGCGGGTTCCACTCCTCGATGAGTCCCGCCCACTTCCTGTCCCAAGCACACACACGGTCTCCTGGCTCTCCTTCTGCTCTGAATGTGGGGCGAGATGGAAGATAGAATTTGGAGGATCCGAGGCGGGAATAGAATGCAGGATGCGCGATCCGATTTCTGGTAGGAAACAGACCGGGAGCTAGCGGCTAGCGGATGACGGAGAGCGGGAGCGGAGAGGGGAGAGCGGAGAGCGGAAATGGTACGTGTGCGTGCTTTCGGCAGAGTTTCGAGTTTTTGCCGATCACACGCGTTTGTTGTAAATCACACGCGTTTTACAGGCAGACGATCCCAATCCATACACCACTCCCCTTCCACCGACGCCCCCTTCTCCCTTCCCCCTCACTCCTTAGGACCTTGGAGGAAGAGGGGCTAGGGGATGAGAAAGCAAGGAGCGCTCCCTGCCAAGCTGTAACCCCAATGCCCTCACTCTCGAAGCTTGCGAGCCTTGTCGGGGCATTGATAGCTGCGAACGCGAGGTACGCCACCCCCACCGACTCGGGACTGGGAGAGTCTGATAGACGTGAAATGTGGCGAGCCCCGAATATCTTTAGCTCACGCACGCCGTCGCCAGTCTGTCAGCATACTTGTCTTTCCGTGCAGGTGATTTGACTGTAACCCCCGACCCCCGTTTCCCCCAACACACGGGAGGTGTGTGTTGCTAGGTTGCGCTTGGACCCCGCGGCTGACTGCCCAGCCACCCCCTCTCCCAGGGTTGAGCTTTCTGCGACGCAGAACCCAATACCGGTTCCTGATCCTCTTCGCGCAGTTTTGTCTCTTCTTGGCTTCTATCTTTGGGATCAGGTAACGGATGAGGGTCGTTGATTCCGGGCTATGACTGGATGTTGACTTTGTTTTTCCTGCGAGGGGACGAACGTGTACTCACATCGCCAGCCTCGACCCCCCCCCCCCCCCCCCCCCCCCCCCCCCCCCCCCCCCCCCCCCTCAGCGCCGACTTTTTGAAACCCGAACGCCTACCCCGTAACCATTTGCCTCTCTGCACTACGAGCCCTCTCCATCATCAAAGCCAACACCGCCCCGGGTATAGCAATAAGCGTCGCATGGTCTCCAGTCCAAAATACTTGGACCGCCAGATTACGGATCCATGCGACGACGATTGGGATGCTGAACACGGCGAGAAGGGTGTTCAAGAGGAGGAGCGTTCGATGGCGATTGACGATTGATTCTAAAGTTCGCGGAAGCGGTTTACGGCGGTGCTGTGTGCAGTCGCGTGAGGGCGGTGTGGTGTCAGGGGGAGGGGTGGTGGGTTAAGCATGAGCAAGACCACAGGAGGCGTCTGTAGTTCGACTGGTGATAGGAAAGTGATGAGCAGAAGACTTACATTTCTAATATGAATCATGGCTCTATTTCTGATGCACCATACCCAGAGGGCAAGAACCACTACGACGGGCACCACGTGACTCGGTGCTATCGTGGACCCCAAAATGACGCTGAAAGCGACGATGCGAAAGGCTGTTTTATGCAGCTTGCGCCCACCCGGCAAGGCGATCGATTCGCTCGGATCGGTGCACGGTAAGCTGATTAATCGCCAGCAAGAAAAGCGGATCAGTTTCGAGGTGATCAGCGCGCTCTGTTCGCTGTGGACATGGTGAAATTCGATGTAGAGAAATAGACTTACATAAGCAATCGTCTCTCGAGGGATGGAATGAACATTGCGATAGCTCCGGTGGCGAACCCTGTCGCCGCAATAACGACGCCAATGCACATATGCAGAGCAGCGACGAACCCGATGGCGACGAGGTATAGGGCGGGGAGGAGGGGCGCCTGGGTCGCGTGCGGGAGACCAAGCAGGAGGCTTGTGAGATGCGCGGTGCTTAGAGTGCGAGCCAGGAGGGGCTGGGCGACGCTTAGCAAGAGCAGGTACGCGAGAACCCGAGGGGTGTTGGCGCGAAGCTCGGTCGAGAGGGAGTCACTAAACGGGGGAAATACGCCTTACGCGCGAGTGCACGACGTCAATGCGAGAGCGCCGTGCGATTCAATGCATATGCTATCTCGTTCTCGGAAATTCACCTGTTTCTGCCCATATTCTCGACTGGGTGCCGACTACGGGGACCACGACCGCCAGCGCGAAGGCGACAAGAGCCATCGGATACCGTCCAACGATCCTCCCGAGGCTCGCCCGCAAGTCCGCATCGACATGGATGTCCGCCAAAGTGCATGCCGGGTCGGACCAGAGGTCTAGCCGAAGCCCGGGTGCGACCCCGTCGGACGCGGTCTCGATGTCGGCTGAGGGCGAACCGGCTTCGCGACGCAATGAGTGACGCGGGTCCGCGAAGAACGAGAGCAGGGATCCGGTCGAGTCGAGGAGGAACTTTTCCTCCGAGGAGGGTGGCATGGTTTGATGGAGGAAAGGGCTGAATAGTGTTTCTGTAAAGTCAAGTTGAAAGTATTAGGCTTGGCTATCTCACTTTTCGTACCCTGATTTCGTCGAAATGACATACCTTCGGGACACTGCACCGTCCAACGCGCGCGGTACTTGATAAGACTATTGTCGATCCCGGGCACCAGGATAGAGGTTTTGAAGGAGCGGACGGGCACCTGGACTTCGAAGCTACCCAACAGCCCTGCGAATCACCTCGTTAGACTTATTTTCGCCCAACAATGCGCGAAAGCGAAGTTTAAACCCGGCCTACCGACCCCCAGCCAGTCCCACTCACCGAGCTGTCTGGAATCGACCACCGCAGGAGCACTCTCTCTGCTAGATAACACTCGCGCCTCCAAGAACCCTTCTCGCCACTCCTGCAAGATCCCAAGATATACACATGTCCTCTGACCGATTTTGGAAACGGTCCAACTAACATGATACAAGCTAGGGCCAGCACCAGATCCGCTTGCAGGATTACTCGGCAGGATGCGAGCGCGTGAAACTAGCAAGACGCAGTCGTGTACCGTCTCGGATGCAGCGGTCGCGCCTGGAACGCAAGCGTAGAGCTTCACTTGTGGTCCGGGGATAGCGGCCGTTGAGAGGAGGGTGAAGGCATCGATAGACGGGGCGGACGAGACGGAAAGGTTGAAGCGGTATAGGGCTGGAGCGCGGCTGGATGGCGAGCTTCTGCTTCTTAGACTAATCTCTTTCACTGCGCGTACAGGTTCCGTCGGATAAAAATCTAGCATGATCCATCGGAAATTTTGGATTCGTTTAATGGACCATTTATCAGGTCGGAAGGATCTATAATGGCCATGAAGGACACCTCTTACCTTGAGATTCTTCTAGCAGATGCGTTCTATATATCCCTCGTAAGAGACCCATTTCCAAACGGCGCACTCGCTCTTCGACGGGAACGGTTCTCTCTGCTCTAGTCGTATCTACGATATCGAACAAAGTTTTACCGACGGCTCGCACTATCTGATTGCACCAAAGGATGCAGCGATGGTCCGCGGCGGTCCATGCTTTCGCAACACCGGTCGAGAAAAGCGCGAATCCGTGGGATGGCGGAAGGAAGGACGAGACCTCGGTGAAATCGGAGGGGATCATGGTGTCGTGAGTGCCGCCGGCGAGGGAAACGAGAGTGACGTTCTCCAACGGAGCGCCGGTCGTGGAATCAACGGGAAAGGAGGAGCGCCAGAATGTGTTGATTCGCTCGTACAGGGAGGCGCCTGCCCATTGGATCGGGGCGGGCGGGGCGAGATGAGGTGTTGCAAGTGTCACGATCGTATTGACGGAGCCAGGGATATAGTTGGGCAGAGTGAAAATGGAGCGCGCCACCATGCCGCCCATAGAGTGCGCGACGACGATGACGGAGGTGGGGGCCGGGCCGTGCGAGTTTCTGGCCGGGTACAGGGAGAGGACGTATCGAATGGCGTCGTTTAGATACTCTGCTTGCTCGATCAAAAGATCGGCGCTAAACGCCGACAGCTCCTCATTAGTGTCCACTTTAGTAGAAAGTCACCCAAGGAAATGTTAGTTGCTGCAATCAGGGAGTGAAGGCGCCGGACAGATAAGGCTCGATGCACCCATCTCCTCACGTACTTGCGAAGACATCAAAAGGTTGGGTATCTTCCGTGGAGGCACCTGCAGACTTCGCTTCCCAGTACAGGGCCGAGAGGACGGAGCCCAGGGAGCGGGCCTGCTTGTGGCTGCCTGCGTTACCAGGCATGAACAATAGCGGCGTTCCGACGACCTTGCAGTTAGAGGCACGCCGAAAGAAAGCAGGGGAGGGAAGGAATAAAATAAGATAGAGGCGGGAACCCTTAACATCAATTTATTGCATTTACCCAACACGAATACAAAAACATACGAGCACGGAAGGGCCGTTCGGCCGCCATAGCGCCTCGTCCTGCAACCACTCACCCCCAAAACGAGTGCGCAGGTTCCCCACAAAATTGGAAAATGCCCAAAGCCACGCCCACACATTTCCAACACCCCACGCCGGCAACGCCTACCTCGTTGCCAGCGTCGCGCCCGTTGCGCTCCTTGTACAGGAATAGGCGGTACCTGTGTGCCAGTCTGGAGGCGGAAGAATCGAGGGCGGACATGTGCACAAAGTCTGGCCACATATAGGTCATCTCGCAGCCGTCCGGGTCCTTTCCTCGAAAGAAGAACGAGTCGAGGGATAGGGCGAGCAGGCAGGAGGCGACGACGGCCAAGGTGTGCAGTGCTTGGGAGCAGAGCATTAGATCACTTTAATGGCGGTGAGTAAGGCGGAGATGGAGCTTGGAGCGGTCGAGGATTTAATTCTTTGGGTGCCCTGGTTAGGGTTAGGGCCAGTCTGGTAGGGTTATCCCAACCCTCATCGACATGCGTCGGCCTCGAGGAGAAACCGCTTTATTGCCACCCCCCGAAGGGCCTCGTGGTCGAGAAATCGACTTTTCTTCGGCCCTCTGCCTTTGGCTGGCTTCGGATTGTGCGTTTCTTCTTCCATGCGTTTCAGTCCTCACATGAACTTTTTTGCCGGCACTCGGCAACCCACAAACCGAGTGCTCGACCTTTCCCCCTCGTGGCTCTTTTGGAGTCCTTTCCTTCCTGTGCTCCCCCGCGCTTCGTCAGACTTTGGCTGTCGATCGATCCTCGAAGCGCCTCTCCCGACGCAGCTCCCAAAACTCCGCCGAGGTTTCGCCTGCCCCACGTCGATGCTCCGCCAAAGTTTAACACCCGGCTGCACGGCCAGAGACAAAACAAAACAAGCGACTTGCAACGTCGGATTCGAGTGTATGAATTACTAGTCGCCCCTGGTTGAGGATGCTTCACCCCGCTAAAACTGTCACGAGCAGCAATATGGATTGAGATTGAGACCTTACTATTGAGGGATGGGGCCTGGGTGGGGGTGGGGGAAAATACGGGTACGATAATCGCCCGATACATCTTTCTACTATTCTCGACCAAAAAACGCCGACAGCACCTGGAGACGTTCATCGCTCGGCATGTCCAAGACGAGGCTTTTGCCATCGACGCTGATATACTCCGACCCGTCTTATTCAACCGACGCCACGACGAAATTGAACCCGTTCAGGTGGTCGGCCTCTTCGTCCTCCATGCCATTAGTGCATACGAGACCGACAGAGACGAAAGAGCTCAGCTCCCCAAGCGATGAAATCATGGACGATGCTGCAGCCGAGCGTCGCGCTTTAACGTTCCAAGGCCTGCGAGCAGTAGCAGTATGTGACCTGTTTGCATCGGGACCATTATCTGGGCGAGCTGCGCAATGCGATCATAAATACTTCAGCTATTTTTCTTGCCCTCCGGTAGCGTCATATACCCTACCCAAAACGGCCTCACGTCCAAGAACGGAAGAGAAAACCACGAGAGGGGGAAAACCGGGGTTGACGTACGGGGAGCGACGGAGGGCTTCTCCGCCGCCAGCGTCGGCGCCCCCATCACTGCCGCGAGGTACTGCGACTTGAGCGTGTCGCTTTCCAAACCCTGCAGACCCTGGTTGATAACTTGGATCAACTCAATTTCGCGGTCGAGGCGGTCGTTTTCGAGCTTCGCGAGGATGGTCTTCGCAGACATTGTATCGGTAGCGCTGGTGGAGGAAGCTGTGTCACTCCGGATGGGAGGGGTTGAGGCGGGGGGAGTGGTGGGGGAATGGGCCGGGGGAGTCGAGGCCGGGGCTGAGGAATGCGTTCTTCGTCATGGGCCGCACCAGCGCCATAGGAGGAGGGGGAGGAGGGGGAGGTGGGGGTTCCGAGGACGTTGAGCAGGAGGTCGTCAGTGGTGGGCATGGTTGTGGTGGAAGATGACGCGGTTGCCTGCATGGGTCCTCGTCGTATTGAAATCACCTGCCGATTTTGGAACGTCGCCGGGCAGCCGGACAGACGCCTCGCTTCCAGTTGCTTCTTCTACTCAGTGTTGACGTCCACCTCGTCCACCTCGAGTCCATCTCGTTCTCGTGACCTCTGCAGCCCATGTTGAAACCGCGTCAGCGACTCCTCCTTGTCCCTTACCGCCACTTTTGTTCTCGCCTTCATCCGCACGTCTCAGATACAATTTGGAGCAGACAGAGGCGGCGACGATTGTTGGCCTGAAGTTTGATTATCTTATCATGCTCACTCGGATAGAATTGTGGAGGGTTACCAACTCTCCTCTGGATATATGCTGCAGATGAACGCCAATGTTGGCGGAGGCAACGTTACTGCCATACATGGTCCTCCGCCCGATTCTGGTCAATCTGCAGCAGTAAACAGGAACTGAGCTGAATTAACATATCGAGCGTTCTCCCATGCAGTGCCGATGTCTCGCAATCGTCCCCAGTGAAGATAACGAGCCTTCCTTCGTCGCCCTCGTGGGGTTGATGGAGGCCAGATGCGAATATACCATCGCTGTCAAGGTCAAGCCTTCCGCCATGATCCGCGAGAGGCTTCGTCGACCTTCTCAAAACCACCAGTTTCGGCGTCCTATTTCCCCCTTTTCTCGAATTCGGAAAGGTTTGTTGCGTCATATTTTTAGGTTGATGACGTTCCCATTTCCTTTCGAAACCAACTTCACTGCACGACGAGGAGGAAACCCCAAGCGATGGAGTCATGGACGATGCTGCAGCCAAGCGCCGCGTTTTAAGGCCTGCGGGCAGTATCCGGCCTGTTTGCAGCGGGCAAAGAACATGGGCGAGCCGCACAATACGACCATAAATGCTTCAGTTATCTTTTTTGCCCTCAGCAAGCTTTCTATAACCTCCCCAAAACGGGCTCACGTCCAGGGACGGAAGAGTAGCCCACGAGAACGGGCAAAACAGTGTTGACGTACATCAAGCGACGGTGGGTTTCTCCGCCGCCAGCGCTGGCATCCTCATCACTGCCGCGAGGTACTGCGACCTCAGCTTCGCGCTGTCCATGCCCTGCAGACCCTGTTTGATAACTTTCATCAACTCGATTTCGCCATCGTTGAGGAGTTTAAGGCGGGCGACGCGGGCGTTTTCGAGCTGCGCGAGGATGACCAGCTCGGACATTGTGCCGGTGGCGGGCACGAGGGAGGTAGAGGCTGTATAGAAAGAGCCATAAGCGGAGGAGGGAGTGATATCGGTGCGGAGTAGAGGGCATGAGGCGGGGGGTGCGGGAGTCGAGGCGCGGGGGGGCGGACTCCGTTCTTGGTCGTGGGCTCAATCAGCACCAGAGAAGCGGGAGGGGGAAGTGGAGGAAGAGTGGGCGGCTGTGGGGATTGTGGGGGGTCCTGAGCACATCGTCAGTGAGCATGGTGGGAGGATTATAAGCGGGTTGTGACAGGTCAACTCTCAAGCCGTGTTGGTCTGAAGACGCGGTCCTCAGTCGCGTTTTGCCTTCTGGAACAATTTCGGAGCGTCTCCCTTCTCGCCGGACAACTGACAAGCCGAACGCCCCGCTTCTAGTCGCTTCTTCTTCTGAGAAGAAGCTACTGGGAACAGGGAACCATGACGCAGACGTCCCTCGTGTCGAGTTTTCAGTCCCAGGGAACCCCTGTTAAACAAAGAGACGGCGAAGAGGGCAAAGAGGGCGCACTGCGACAACGTTGGCCTGTTATGGCTCGCTCGAAAAGAACTGTGATGGTTTAGCAACTCTCCATTCCGATAGATACATGCTGTAGATGAACGTCAAGATTGGCGGAGGCAACTTCCATACCAACTAGGCTTGATCAGCGATTCGATGCTATGCCTTGCCGATGTCTCGCATTCGTCCCCAGAGAAGATAATGAGCCTGCCGTCGTCGCCCTCGTGGGACTGGTGGAGGCCAGATGCCATGATGGCTAAAATATTAACTAAGAAGTCTGCCATCAACCTATCGGCGGCTTTCGTTCATCTCACACGTCATGGAACCCTGCCTTTGAAGGTGACGGGATTGGGAACTCATTTACTGTGTTCATTATCTCACACGCGACGGGACTCTGACGGAAACGCGGGGGGCGGGGGAAAGCCCAGAGCCGCACTCGATGGAAGGACACAATCGAGGAAGACAAAGAGGGAGACAAGGGAGAAAGAAACAGCGCTCGCCCCTTCGAGCAAACCTTCCACCTCCGCAACAGGTTGGGCATAGCCATAACTTGATACACTGGACTACATGAAAGAAAGAACCCCGACTAGCGTGCTTCCGACTTCTCCCGCCCTCCACTATCGAGGGTCCAACAGCCCCCATCCCCGCTAAAGCCGCAGCTGCTGCACGAACTCGGTATAAATGTCCTTGAATACGAAGGGGTTCCCGGACAGCCGCTTGATCCTGACGCCGTACAGCTTGAGCAGCCACACCTTGCAGACCTCGATCTCGAACTCGACCTCCTCCTCAGGGGCGGCGTCTACCTTGCAGTTGAGCATGTAAAAGTCTTCGACCCTCGCATAACGTAGTCTGTTCCCGTGTAGCTTTTGAACGTTCACGAGAACGCGGTGGACCTCTTGAAAGATGCTGACGGGCGATTGGGACGATGTGGTCGCAGAGCTGAACGCGAAGCGCACGGTGCGGATCTGCTTCGCGGGGCGATGGAGGAGGTGCCATTCTTCGATCTCGCGGTGCGTTATCTCGATGTCGGGTAGCGGGTCGGGACTGAAGAGCATTGGGTCTGGGTCGTCGGCGGCGGCGGACGCGGCGCGGGGGAGGCCTCTGTCTTCGCCGCTCCCGCCGCCCGCCTGGCTGGAGCGGCCTATTGCGCCTAAGAGGCGCTCGGCGATAGACGCACGGCGAGTCGGGGACTGCTGCGGCGGCGGGTTCAGTGACGGGTCGTTAGCCGACACGGGGCTCACCATCGACATCCGACGCAGCGCGATGGTGTCGCGGTCCGTGCCGATTGGACCCGGACCGGCAGACACCCCGCGAGGGCGCATCGCAGGGATAGCGTGGCGCCCGCGCTCGGCGTTGTGCAGCATCGGCCCGTCATCCGTCGACCCCGATCGTCGGATCGCTCGGATCGTATTCCCGGAGCCTCTTCGGTTTTTGGATAATGCAGGAGTGGACACCACCGTGTGGGCGGATGATGACGGTGACATCGATGTTGCGGCCGACATCCCGTCCGTGGAGTTGAGCGCGCTGGGTGACGAGGGCGACGTGGCTTGGGATCCGCTCGCGGAAAACATCGCGATTGAGGGGCGTCCGTTGTTCGAATCGAACGATAGACGTCTGCGCGCGCTTGGGGGATGGACCGGCACGGGCTGCACGGGGGCCTTGTCCTGCAACGGCGGCAAGCTGTCGCTCCCGTCCTCTTCCATCACCGTTTCCGGCGTTATCGGAGACACTAAGACGTCCTTCCCCGGCCCCGTGGCACTCCCGGGCTTGCCTGTCCCCAGCGATGCTGCCCCCGTCTGGATCGAAAGACTTCGCCGTCGGGTCAAATCCTTTTTCTTTGCCGCGGAGATCTGCACAACGTTCCCCCCGTACACGTTGTTTCCCTCTCGTGTGTGTCGTCGAAAGGTGTAGATCACAAACGTCTGATCGTACGTGATACCAGAGATGAACTGGCTGATCTTCGAAGTGTCGGGACTCCCCCTGACTTTGGGGGGGAGGCGGATAGGAAGTTCCGGCTCTTCGTAGTTTACCCATGGGTCGGAGCGGATCCCGTCGAGGTCGATACGCGCCTTCGGGTCTTTCACGAAAATCTTCGAGAGGAGCATCTCCAGGCCTTCGGTGCAGCGTAAAGTAATTAATCAAACGGAGCGGTCTGTTACGTTAGTCAAGAACACTGCCCTCCTGCTCCCGAAATGTATAAAGACTATTACGCCCTCACCATTTCCCGGACTTCATACCTTTTGAAAAATATGGCGGGCATTTGTAATCGACGGCCTTGATTTTGGCGTAAAGCGCCGATATGTTTTCCCCAACAAAGGGGGGCTTCCCGGTCATCATAACGAAGAGCACGGCCCCCATGGCCCAGATATCGGACTTGACGCCGACGTACGGAATCCCGGAGATGAGTTCCACGGCCGCGTAATTTGGCGTTCCGCAAAAAGTCTATTGGAAAGTGGAACAAGGAAGGGGATCAAAACATTTGCTAAACCCCCGTTTGTTAAACCGAACAGGCCAGTCTGTATCGCGCATCGCTCTATGCCGGTTCGGTTAAATTTGCTCACCTTCATCAATTCTTCCGAATCATCCCGGAACGTTCTGCCCAGCCCAAAATCCGAAATAAGGATATTTCTCTCCCCGTTAAGAAGCAGGTTCTCCAATTTGAGATCCCTATGAACGACATTCGCCATATGGCAATGGTCCATTGCCGAGATGATCTGGCGAAAGTATCGCCGCGCCTCCTTCTCACTAAGGTGATTGCGAGCGGCAATGTACTCTATCAGCTCGCCGCCTTGTGCGTACTCCCTTTAGAACCCAAAGCTATGATTAGACGACGAAAGGGGAATGAAATACTGTGTCCGCAAAGTTCGTGAGCTTGTTTTCTTCGACTACACCTACATGACAACGAAGCATTCGTCTTCAGTCTCCATCACCTGATAGAGCCTGATAATGTTCGGGTGATCTAGCCTCATCAGCAGCTGTACTTCTAATTGGAGCTGTGACACAAAAGACGGGATGGGCGCGGTGTCTCCACCGGCGCCTGCGGGTGGTACGGCGGCACCGCCCTTTAACGCTCCAGATGCGGCCCTGGTTGCTGTCGCCCCGCCTTGCGTGTCAGATTCCGCACCTCCTCGAGCGGCTTTAGTCGTCTCCGCATCGCCCGATTCCGACGAGGTTCCCCCTCGATCGCCTGAATCCCCGTCCTGGATGGCCCCGCGAGGGTCCGAAATGGAGGGGGCGTCCGTGCGGGCGCTCTCTGCCGGCGATGTGTCATTGGAACGGCCCTTCATCGCATCGGCGCTGCCGCCCTTTTCGCCGTGTGGAGAGGTCGGCGAGTCTAGAACGCCTCCGGGAAGGGCACCAGCGGCCCCCTCTGCGGCCTCCTTCGCCTTGATGCCAAGCTTCGTCACATCCCCCGGCTTTGCCGCGGTCGCACCTATCGGCTGGACCCCGCGCAGGCCGAGACCACCAATCCTTCGGTCCTCCTCAGCCTTTTTCTTTTTGCGCTCACGCGCCTCCTGAGCCTCCTTTGCTTTTTTGGCTTTTGCGGCGATTTGCTTCTTGTCGATAATTTTAATGGCGACCTGAATTTGCAAAAATGAAGGGAAAGCGACGAACAGTGACGTGAGCAAAATGAGGAAGAGCGCGGAGACCTCCACTGTTTGAGTCGTCGTATCTCGACACGCCTTGTCCGGCCGTTACCTTCTGCCCGGTTTCCTTGTGGAAACCAATCTTGACCTTTGAGAAAGCGCCTTGACCGATGGTCTTTCCGACCTGGTAATCCCCGAGGACTTTTTTTCGAGCAAGCATTGCGGTGGGGTGAGTTCGCGGGGATGGAGAACAAACGCAGTTGCGGGAAACCAACTGGTGCGCGTCGGACGCGCGGCGCGTTGGTTCTCGCGAGTCGCTCCTGTCAATAGTGATGCTGCCGCGGCTGTGGAACAATTACTTTTAATTGATCGGATCGTGATCCCCTACTTACCCTTCCTCGTATGTAGCTGAGTCGAGCCCCTCATCTTTCTTGCATCGAGGATCCGCAGGCCGTTCTCATAGTCGACCCGCTCGAACCGAGGGATTGCCTCCATGCGCGGATCTTCTACGCCCATCCCAACACGCGACTCCCCGTTCTCCGAGCGGAGTCACCTCACAGCTTGGTACAGACACGCCAGGTCGGTCGAGCGCGCCCGGTCGAGCCGCTCGCAGGCCCCCCACTCACAGCCAACTGCTCCTGCACCGGCTTTCAAACATCGCGAGCAACGTGCTCCTGAAGCTGCTTGAGATGCAGGAGATGCCGTTGGGTCGGTAAGTAGTGCTCGGCGGGACGGCGGACGTCTTGATATGTATTTATGAATAGGCATTTGCCTGCGTTTCCTTGCCAGGTTAGATGAGGTCCATTAGGCTGAGACACAAACTAGCTGGGTCAAGGCTCGGTACGTACAGCGAGGAAGTGGGAGGCAGTAGTAAATATAAGTTATAAGGCAATACACAATTGATGTCGGTCGTCCGTAGCGTCATGCTGTCAAGCATATCAGACGAACGGCCTCAGACTGCATCTTCACCGGAAACGATCGACAACGTCGATTTCCATACATCCCCGCCTTCTTCGTTATCTTCTAGCGAGCCCGTTTTGAACACCCTTATACTGGGAACGGGGGCCGGCTCCGGAGGCGGTGGAGGCGGAGCAGCTGCCCCCCCCAGCAAAGTTGGCTAAGCGCTCTTGAGCAACCTGTTGTTGCGGAGGGGAACGCGCGTTAGGAGCCACATGGAAGATCCGCGGTGCTCCCTTGACTGCCCCCAGAAATACGAGACGCTTGACTTGGTGCACGGTATCCGCCACTTCTTGGAAACGGTCGAGAACGGCATCGAGGTTTTGCTTGGAGAGCGAGTAAAGGACGCACGGGGATGCTGCATGGATCGTCGCAGTTCTTTTCATTCCAGAGAACATCAGCGCGATTTCTGACGACCATGAATTAGATTGCGAGCTGGAATGCCGAGATGAAGCATGAAAGAATCAATAGGTAACTCACCTCCAAAAAACGCTCCTTCATGGAGCTTAAGCCTGACTGTTTTATCATAACTGTTCATTGCAGTTCAAAATCCGAAATAAAGAGGGATAATTCGCAGCTGCCCCGATCAAACTCACTTGTCCCTTGTACAGACACGGCACAAGTCCCGGTCCAGATAAAATACATCTCCTCCGCATCGTCGCCCTCATGCATTATTAAGTCGCCCTCCAGGAAGTGTCTTTCCTCAAGAACGAGACTTAGCTCGGTGATGAATTTATTGTCCGCCTCTCTGAAGAAGGTTACTTGCAGAATAAGGTGTTTGCAATTGTGTACGCTGACGGCCTGTTTTTGGTCGCGTTAATGGGTCAAAACTAGTAAGTACGAATGGTAAACGCTAAGTATTGCTGCTTTCGCGACTGCGCTCACCTGTCGCAAAGGACCACTCAATTCTTTTAAAATCGCCTTCTCGTCGAAGTATTTTCCACCAGAGTACTTGAACTCGTAATACTCAATAATACGAGCCCTCATCTTGTTAGAAAAGCCTTTGTATGCTTGTAGTGCAGTGTTGGACGGCTCTTATTTAGTGGTCATCCGAATGAAGTATATTGCATGAATCATCAACGCCACTACCAGCAGTGAACCCCCATTTCAGTTGCAACGTCAACGGCCTGAACGTTGAACCGCCACATTATGACTTACTTATGTATTGGGCGACCTCGTCAATCATTTGATCATATCGCTGGCCGGAGCTTTATGGACAAATGTTCAATCGTTCGCAATCCGCGGGAGAACATACCCCGACGCCGCCCTCCCCCTCAACACCCACCAATCAAGCCTGATCAAAAACGTCGCAACATTTCCGACCAAAACGGCCTGGAACGTTGCGCTGATAATGAAATTGAGGACGCCGAACCACCTGCGGTAGACGCTCCCAGGAGGAAGGGAGCCGAAGCCGGCAGAAAGTGTTTCCGAGGCGCTGGAGTAGAATGCAACCGTGTAGCGCTCGAACATCGGCTCGGGTGGAACGGTATCGTCGATCACGTCAAAGAAGTTGCGGATGCATGCTGCCCAATGCCTTGGCGAATGAAACGGGATCGAGACACGGGGCGGGGAGGAAAGGGGTTGAGTGAGGCTTCAGCGTTGGCGTCTTATAATCCGTCGGAATATCTAGTCCCTCCTCACGCTCTTATCGCCCTCCAGCACCTGCCTAGGATAATAGGAATCGAAGCCTACCAGTAAATTAATATGGAGGCAAAGACGGTAATAACGCTGAGAAGCGCCGTGTTTAGGCCAGCGTGAATCGCAAGGTACCTAGAGACCGCACGTCCCAGTCCGCTGCGGTCTGTGTGCAAGAGTTGGAAAAGAGGGAAGAGATTGAAGATACATAGTAGCCTACACCAAAGATTGGTGGTTGGGTTCGTTGCCAAAGCATCTAGAGGATAGAGGGGACGTGGAGTGTGTTTTTTAACTTGTGAGTCAGTCGGGAGGATGCGTTTCTACGCTGGGTTATGTGTGTTTCGACACTTTCACTGTTTACCTATCACGAACACCCAGGGAAACCGCATTATCAGGTCGAGGAAGAACTCTCCTCTCAAGAGATACTTCTGAGCGATTATTCGAGACACCATGAAGATGCTGTCGCCCTAAGCTCGGAGAATATGGGTACCGTGGAGTCGAGCAGAGAAAAGATATCAGAAGGCCATCATACTCACCAAAGCGCCCTTCTGTAACCTCAATCTTTCCACTCACTTGAATGTAGCCAACGTGGAACTTGAACCATAGGCCGAAAGCAAAAAATACCGCGGATATAGCAGACATCACCGGCAAAGCACCCCTGACTTCCGGGAAGCCAAGGGCCAACGGCATGACGAGGACAACGATACTAAGCACGAAGAGCTTGATTCCGGTCCATATCTGTGAGAATATGCTCATAGGATGTAACGGGAAAATGCTCTCTTTATCAGGATTTTTCGCAGCGGTGGGAGGTCCACGGACGATAGACTTCCGCCTGTCGAGAGTGGCGCGCGAGGGTACTTCGGCCCACGACTTGGTCCTTAAGAATCCAGGCGGCAGGCCCGCAGAGATGGATCTCGATGTATCCTGCTTCTGCGGTTTGGCGCTGGGGGGAGCAGCACTGATCGTTACGCGTTTGCCGGTCGACCGGGACCCCTGGCGAGATCGATGAGGTTCTTGTCAAATGGCGACGAGACGCGGGTAAGTATGTATTACGCGGTAGATCAGGTGAAAAAATGACGCTTAAATTGACATACCACCGATACTCAAGGGAGTTGATCCCATGCCATAACCGGACCCGTTACGATTCGACGGGAGCTGTTGAAGACTAACTAGTGGTAAATATGTACCAAACAGTGCGCCAAATCGTCAGAGAGGCATCCCACTGATCAGAGATCGCAGTTGGACAAAGTTCGATGTCAGGTGGGTTACCTTCAGACGACGACACCCACTCTGGAACAGACGATGTATGACGATCGCCCATCTCACCCTCGTCGGCGGATTGAATTGTTTCCAACGGCGGGATCCCGGACAGCTCGCCTGGTGTCGGCTTGAAAGGGATAAGTCCCCCAGGGGTCGTGAAGCTGGGCTCTGATTTCTCCGATGTTTCCGGCAAGGTGTGAACGTACTTGTTCAAGCGAGTTGGTCCTTTGTGAAGAAAAAAAAATCAGCGATACAGAGGATTGCGGCTCATTGAGAGTCTCTTAGACTCAGAAGTCACTTACCCACGCAGTTGTGTCCCGATTCCAGGTTGGAATTACTTCCGTCACCTGATCTCAGTGAGCCTCTAGAAACAGCTATTGCCGCTAATCAGAGTCGTCATTATTAGGGTATCAACGCATCGATCAGAAATTGGAAACGAAGAGTATTCAAGTGTGCATTACCTTGAGAGGAAGGCACCGACCGTTGGGCAAGCGGGCTAGGAAGATTCCCCACCACAGCTCCTTCCGCGTTTGGGACCGTGACCAAAGCCGAGAAGGCTGACTGTTGAGAACCGTCGTCTGATTTAAGTCCTGAAACAGCAGCCTCTCTTTGGAGGGAAGAGAAGCTAGTACGCTTCTTTGAACGTTTTCGCGCTAATGGAGTTGCCCCTTGCTCCTCTGAGGACTCGCGGGCTCCGGAAAAGATCGAAGCTTCCGCACTCGGTTGTTGTCGCCGCAATTGGTCATGAATTGTGTCCTTAAGACTTGCGAGCAAAGAAAGAATAGACCGTGCTCTGTTCGCGAGTCCCCCCTTTCTACCTGTTAGAGATGAATGTTTTTGAGTCCACTGAATGACTATCGTCCTAGGTAACCTGGAAAGAGATATAGAACCCACCGTCATCCGATGCGGACGAGCTCAGATTGGGACTCGAGAAGAAATCCATGTCTACATCCAACTGTACTCCAGGCATAGGCATCTGATCCAGGTAACGATCACTAGCGTCCGCATGAGACCTAATCGATTGGAGGGACGCCTCCAGCGGTGCGCCTGCGCCCCTCATTTTGACAATGTTTGGAAACGATTCCGCACGCTCCCTCGCCGAAGGCAATCCCAGCCTTTTCCGCAGCGAGGCCGCAGCGCCGATAGCCTCGTGCTTCTTTTGGTAGCATCTGGTGAGAGTGGTGCGCTTTTCGCGAAGAACCACTTCCATGTTGTCGACTTCGATCGCAAGACGGTCGCACTCGCGGGTGAAGCTGCGGATCTTGAGCTCGCACACGAACAGCTCGGAGAAGGATCGAAAGTCACGTTCCTTGGTACCGCTCGCTGGCGCGTTTGTGGGCGAGGTCCAGGTGCTCGAAGGTGGGTCATCATTAGGTTCTGAGGGATTCAGCAAGTCCCGTGGGGGATTGAACGTTGTATTTGGTGCATTGGCGAGCCCGTCTGCGGAGCGGCCGTCCATCTTCTCTGTCATTTAGCTTCAATATAATAAACTTCGTGGATCAAAGTCCGAGGTGCATATCCCATCATCCTCCTCGGCCGCCAACTCGCCCAATATATCTCGATGGGCTCACCGTCTTTGACCGAATGCGAGATTGACCCAGTTCATATTGAGCGCAACCAGAGTCACATAGAAGGGGGTGGATCAGATCTTCCAACCAAAACCCGGCGACCCAGGACCTCGACCGCAGCCTCGTCGATGTTACTTACTAGCCTGATTTTAAGGAAGCTTGCGATCGTCAAGTCTTGAGAACAGAAAAATTTAGAACACCAGCGAGGGCGAAGGCTCAAGCGATGAAGGCAGTCAGTTCGAATCAGGGTAAGGCATTTCGGTCCACCGATCATCCAGTCTGCGATCGGCTTTCCAGGAGCGTCAGATCACCAGCACTCGATGATTATTTCCCTTTTGTTCACCCTTACCCCTGCCAGGGTCTTAAAGGCGCCAAGAAAATCCTTCGATTAAGGTGGGGTTAAAAGGGTTCGGCCAGTTACTGATATCGACGGGGAACGAAGGTGCTTGAAAGGCAAGCTGGGCGACGGCCAGCTCATTGCACAGGGTAAGTCTTTATGCTTTTATGTTGCTTTCAGAGATCGCCGGAACTTTTCTCCTTGAGGCGTGTAGGAAGAAATGAGGAACCGATTTTGGGCTTTCCCATCTGGGTTTCCTAACTTCACCCAAGAAGCCAGAAGTATGAGAAATTCTCTATACAAAGTGCGCGGGCTTGCACCCCGCTGGTCCGAATCAAACGTTGTCGACTGTCTCCTTCAATCCAACGATTTCCAAACAACCCCTTCCGACTCGTCGTCTCTCAACAGCCTCGATTTGATTACCAATATCTTGGGGGTGGGCGATGGATCAGGACGGGGTAGAGGCGGATCCTGAGGGGGTGAAGGTGGATCCTGTGGGGGTGGAGGCGGAGCAGCTGTCCCAGCAGCTTTACCAAAGTTAGCTAGGCGCTCGTGAGCAACCTATCGGGGAAACGCCTATGAGTAAACCATATAAACGGTTTGCGGTTCTCCATCGATTTGCGCCTCACAACGACTCAACTGACCTTGTGGACGGATTCGGCCATATTTTCAAATCGATCGAATACGGTATCGAGGTTATGCTTGGAGAGCGAGTATAGGACGCACGGGGAGACCGCAGTGATCGTCGCCGTTCTTCGCATTCCGGAGAACAGCAGAGCAATTTCTGGAGCAATCGATCAGATTGCATGCTGGAAGAACCGACCGGAAGCAAGAGTTGACAGAAACTCACCTCCAAAAAATGCTCGCATGCAGCTGCAGCTTGACTGTGGCACCGTGTTCGTTTCAGTTCGAGACGCGACAGAAAGAGCGAGAATTACAGCTGCTCCATTCACACTCACCTACTCCTTGGATGGACACGGCACAGGTGCCCGTCCAAATAAAGTACATCTCCTCCGCCTCGTCACCCTCACTCATGATGAGGTCGCCCTCCAAGAAGTGCCGTTCCTCAAGAAAAAGACTTAGTTCCGTGATGAATTTATTGTCGGCTTCCTTGAAGAAAGGAACTTGCAAGATAAGGTGCTTGCAATTGTGTACGGCCACGATCTAATTGGTATGTAAAAATACTAAGCAAGAGCAATATGTGAAATAGCATTGGGAAGTACTCGCGCAGTTGCTCTTACCCGTCGCAAAGGACTATTTAACTCTTTCAAAATCGCCTTCTCGTTGAGGTATGTTCCACCGGAGTACTTTAACTCGTAGAACTCAACAATTCGAGATCGCAATGCGGATGAGAAGTCTTTCTTTGCTGGTGATGCAGCATCGCGGTGGGTCATTAGTAGTGAACGGGCATGATCAACAGAGCACTAAACCAACTAAACCGCGAACAAATCATGCCGCCCATCACCCCCACCAATGTATTGTTTCATTGGAATGAGTTAGGCATCAATGGCATGGGAGCGAGGACGTCAAGCATGTACCGCCCGTGGGAACCATCTCGACAAAATTTGACAGAGAATGCAGCCACCCCCCTGAACACCAACCAGTCAAGCCTGATTAAAAATCTCGAAACATTTCCAACCATGACAGCCTGGAACGTTGCGCTCATTACAATATTGAGCACGCCGAACCACCGTCTGTAGGTGCTATCGGGAGGAATCGCGCCAAAGCCCGCCGAAAGTGTTTCTGAGGCGCTGGAGTAGAAACCGACCGTGTAGCGTTCGAACATTCGCTCGGGTGGAACGCTATCGTCGATTACGTCAAAGAAATTGCGAATGCATGCTGCCCAATGCCTTCGCGAATGAAACGGGATCCAAACATACGGCGGCGGGGCGGTCATATGGTTAGATTTAGTCTGAACGTTGGCGCCTTTTTATCTGCCAGATCCTCTTTATCCCTCATCGCCCTCTAGCAGCTGAAACAATAAAACCGGAATTGAATACTACCAGTATAGCAGTAAGTAGGTGAAAACGGTCATCGCGCTGGCAAAAGCCGAATTGAGACCTGCGTGGATTGAACGATACCGAGAGCGGCGCGTCCCCATCCGGTACGATCTGTGCGGATGAACTGCAAGATAGGAAGAGTGTACACGATACAGAGTAACCTACACCCAAGATTGGTGCGAGGGTCTGATATCAGAGCGTCTAGTAGGCCGTGAAAAGAGTGAAAAGTGCGCCTTTTCAGTAAGGAGATTGAAAGGCAATGTATTGATTTGACTGTCCCACCAAAAATTGATACCTATGACGAACACCGAAGGAAACCGCATTACCAGATCGAGGAACAAGTCTCCTCCGAAGATATACTTCCGAACGATTACTCGACGCTCCATATAGATTTTGTCACCCTAAGTTCGGAGGATGTAAGGGTTGTGAGTCGAGGGCAAGGATCAGAGGTCAATCGTACTGCCGCATCTGCCCCAGTATCCTCTGAATGCGCCTCACTGTCCCCTCGATTATGTCGCCCTAATATCGAAGGAATGGTTATGGGTCTACTGCTCCTCATCTCGTGCCTGTGTTATCGAAGATTCTACTCACTTGAATGTAGCCGATGTGGACATTGAGCCATATGCCAATTGCGTAAAATGATGCGGGCTGAGAGTGCAGGCAAAAGATTCCTGCTTTCGGTGAATCCAAGTGATACAGGCATGAGAAGGAGCAACCGTCCCAACTACTATCATCAGCACTGCATTCCAAATCTGTGCAAATATGCTCATCGGATACAACTCGTGGAACTACACAGAAATAAAGCAAACAAAAGCCGGCCATCATCTCTCTGTTGGATCACACACCCATCTATTCCCCGGATGGGGGGGGTATTGTTTTGAAATCCCGAATTAACCGTTGACTACTCCTCAAGGGTGGCCTTCTTAGCGATGAAATCGGGGCAATCCGTTGGATCTATCCCCAACCTATCTCGGGACCTCCCTTGCCGCATGCCGGGTTGGGGTACCTACGGCTACGGACGCGACGTCACAATGGGGACTAAGCGACCCACTCGACAGTATCATGTCTTGTGCAACGAGGAGTTGGTTTTACAACAGTTGATTACGCGTGGGTTTTTGACTCGAAGGCGGGTGCCGCGCCGCTCGCCCTGGGAGAAGACAAGCGAGAAGAAGACCGGGGCGATGTTTCGCGCCGCGTTTACATCCCGCTGTACGATGCGGCCAGATACGGGGCAGACGCGGATCCGCGCCGTCTCCCTCTGGGATGAGGAAGTCGAGAAGGTTCTCAAGGATAATTTGGGTCCCCGCAGCTATCAAGAAGATGAATAAATAGGATTTGAAACCCTTTCCTGCGGGTGGGGTGGGACTCAGGGAGTTACGAAGGTTCCCGCAGGGTCCGCCAAGGAAAGGGGTTGCGATTTCAGTCCGCCCTTCACTCCTTCCTCGTTCCTTTCCGCTCGCATCTCGCCTTAAACACCTCAGATGAACAGCTGTTCAGTCCTAGAAACACTTGAAACTACAGGAGAAACCTCTTCAGATCATGCAAGGTCGCCCACACGCCAACGCGTTCGAGTTTTTTTGGGACCTGGCCTTGTTCGCTGGCGAGACCATCAGGATTGGAGCATACCGCTCAATAGAGCACGTCCAGCGCGTCAACTTCTAGGCGCAAGACGCCCGAGTACCCTACCTCAAAACCGACACCCTCGAAGCGACTGCGAGGCAGCGGTAAGTCCCGTAACTGTTCAGAAGATATTGACGACGAGGACGAGGCCACGTGCCAGGCTTCACTTTCGTCCTCTTATATATCATCCGTTCCCGAAAGCGCAATGCATAAGACGAGTGCACCCTGGATAACGGACCAGGGCCCACGTTTATCGCAATGTCTCGGGATACGGTATGTTCGTCCTCTCACACCTCCCACTTTTCCCTCGTCCACGGATACGGTATACCAGACTTTGACATTGTACTGCGATCTGGGGGTGCGATATGACAATTTCAAATCTCACCAGGCTCAGGTAGTATGGGGCTTATTGAAGTCCGGGTTGGCGCATATTGGAGATGGATGATAGTACATTTTGACCGCCTCGTATCGCCGCAAGTAACTTTCCACGCAAAAAGCAATCCCCGAACACGAACTGGACGAATGATGGAATGCGAGGGGATACAAGGAATCCCGTAGTGGCAGGGGGGAGTCTGAACGGCATCATTCTCCTCATTCTCTGATACCCTCCGCCTTCGGTTGTAAACCCCTCGCATATCGTATGTAATCCCTTCGGCTCCCCGCTGCCTTACGCTACTTACGAAAGGGGACTGGATAAAGATGATCCAAAAGGGCGGGAAGATGAGAAGATGAGAAAATGATCATAAAGGAGTAGGAGCTGTTATCTGATGATAATAAGACATTCGCACAAGGGAAGGCTAGTGGGGGGTACTAAATAAAAATAAAATAATACACTTTATAGTACACTGGGGTTAACGTGGCCAATCAAATGGAACCCGGAGCAGCTGGATTGATAGCGCCGCGCGCTGGACAGCAGACGGCTAGCTGGCACACGGACTTCGAGTTCATCGGGAGCAGCAGCGCGGGTGGACATCATTCCAACGATTTCCATACATCTTCGTCGTCTTCATCCTCCTCTATCGGGGCTGACGTGAAAACATGTACCTTGTGGACGGGAGCCGGATTCTGCGGGGGTGGAGGCGGACCACCTGTTCCCGCCGCTTTACCGAAATTAGCTAGGCGTTCTTCAGCGACCTGTTTTTGTGAGGAGAAACTGCGAGTGAGAATCCATGTGAATGATCTACGAAGTTCCTTCTATCACTATTAGAAATGAAATGGCTTCACCTCGCGCACGGTCTCAGCCACATCTTCAAACCGCTCGAGTACGGCATCGAGATTTTGCTTCGAAAGCGAGTAAAGGATACACGGCTTTACCGCTGTGATTGTCGCAGTTCTTCTCATTCCTGAGAACAGCAGAGCGATTTCTAGAAACAATGCATTAGCTGGAAAGCTTAGAGGGTTAGATAATCAAAAAGGCAGTGGCAGTCTAGAGGAACCCACCTCCGAAAAACGCTCCCGCATGTAGCTGTAGCCTGACTGTTGGGCCATGTTATTGCGGTGCAAGGCGCGAGATACAGCGAGGTTTAGCAAATGCCCCGACGAAACTTACCTGTCCCTTGGATAGACACGGCACATGTCCCAGTCCAAATAAAGTACATCTCCTCCGCCTCATCACCCTCTTGCATTATGAGGTCATCGTCCAAGAAGTGTCTTTCTTCAAGCACCAGACTCAGCTCGTTAATAAAATGATTGTCGGCGCCTTTAAAAAAGGGCACTTGCAGAATCAGGTGCTTGCAATTGTGTACGGCAACGGTCTATTTCGTTTGAGCTTGCGGTATTAATGGCTCGAACCTATTCATAACTTGAAACAGCATGAGCTTGCGCTACTGTGCTTACCCGTCGCAAAGGTCCACTCAACTCCCTCAGAATCGCCTTCTCGTTGAAGTATTTTCCACCGGAGTACTTGAACTCATAGAACTCAATGATTCGAGATCTCAATGAAGCGGAAAAGCCTTTATATGCTAGTAGGGTAACGTTAGGCCGGCGAGCAACTTTAGTGGGGGTCAGAAAACATATCTATCCGGATATGTCTTTTGCAAATGGCATATTCACCTATATATTGGCCAACCTCGTCGATCATTTGCTTATAGCGCTGGCCAGAGCTTCAATAGACCAACGTTAATTCGTATCACGGCAGGGAAGCAACAAGAAGAGGAAAGGAGAACGAAGGCCCTACCCCGCCACACACCGTCAATACCCACCAGTCAAGCCGGATCATAAAAGTTGAAACATTTCCGACCAACACGGCCTCGAACGTTGCGCTAATTATAATGTTCAGCACGCCGAACCATCGCCTATAGGTGCTGTCGGGAGGATCGGCGCCGAAGCCAGCAGACAGTGTTTCCGAAGCGCTGGAGTAGAATCCCGTCGTGTAGCGTTCGAAAGGGCTCGTAGGTGGAACGGTATCGTCGATCACGTCGAAGAAGTTGCGGATGCATGCCCCCCAATGCCTGGGGGGAGGAGGGTAACGGCAGTTAATGGGTCAATATGACTTAAACGTTGGCGTCTTGCCACCTGCCGGATCGTCTTGGCTCCTATCCTTCTTTCATCGCACTTGAACAGCTCATAGGATTCAAGTGGAACTGACACCCACCAGTACAGTAATATGTATGTGAAAACGGATATCGCGCTGACGAAAGCCGAGTTTAGGCCCGTGTGAATTGCAAGGTATCGGGTGACGGTACGTCCCCATCCGCTACGATCGTTGCCCATGAGCTGGAAAATAGGGAGAACGTTCACGACACACAGTAGCCTCCACCAAAAGTTCGTTATTGGGTTCGTTATCACATTATCTCGAGGTTCGAGGGGCATGGGCGAGCATTTTGAAATGTCACGTTAGTCCCGAGGATGACTTCCTAGCGATCTTTATGTCAACGACTGTTTGATCCACGGTAACATTTACCTATCACGAACACCCAAGGAAATCGCACTAGCAGATCGAGGAAGAAGTCTCCCCGGAGGAAGTACTTCTGAACGATGGTGCGAGATTCCATGTAGATTATGTCGCCCTAATATCGAAGGAATGGTTATGGGTCTACTGCTCCTCATCTCGTGCCTGTGTTATCGAAGATTCTACTCACTTGAATGTAGCCAATGTGGAAATTGAGCCATATGCCAATTGCGTAAAATGATGCGGAAATTGCGGACATGACAGGTAAAAGATTCCTGTTTTCCGTAAATCCAAGGGCTAAAGGCATCAGGAGCAGGGATGAGCCTACTATCATCATCAGTACTGCATTCCAAATCAGTGCAAGTCTGCTCATCGGGTGTAATGGGAAAATGCTTAAGTTGTCTGCTGTGTCAGCAGCTTTTGAAGGTAGTGCTCGAATCACAGATATACGCCTATTATCGAGCTCGACCCGGGAAGATTCGTCGGCCCACCACTTTGGCTTTGCCACGTTGGTGCTCAACGCTGGAGGGGGCGGGGTCGTGAAGCTGGATTCTGACGTCTCCGTTGAATCCTGAATGAAATTGGGCATTGCGATGCTGATCTTCACGTGTTTGCCTAGCGTGACCGTATATCCGTATTAATTAGAGAATGCGGGCATAAGAAACGGAGGGAAAGTGAGTGAGTAGCTAAGGTTTTTGGACGATGGAGTCACTCACCTAAGCTAGAGTGAAGTGATTCCGTGGCAGAACCGTACTCGTCGCCAATTGACATTGGTACTGGAGGAGCCACTTCAGAGGTAATTAAAAGGTTCCATGTCGTCAAACAGTAACCCGCTATTCAAGCAAAATCACATTTTGGGACGCCATTTTTAGTGGAAGGGTATCTTCAGTTACCTTGAATCAAGGGCACCGACACTTGATGAGGGTGGTTGGGAAGATCTCCCTCGTCTGATAATCGAACATTTTCCAAGGCGGGGGTCGCGGGCAGCTCGACAGATGTCGACACGACAGGCATGAGTCCCCCATCCAGATTTGAAGGGGTTGAGGGGCGGCCTTCTGACGTCTCCGAGGTGCGCGGGAAGGGACTGGAAAGTGCGAGACTTCGTTTGAAGCGTTTGCCCGACTGTGCAGATCCCCAAATTAAAGGAAGATCGAAGGGTTGACCCCAGTAACTATTTGCGCGGCTCTCTACCGCGCGCACGCGAATCCCGAATCCCGAGTGAATGAAATGTTTCAATAGACGGGGAGAAGTCACCTACCTATGCTACCGATGCTACCGATTTGCTGACTCGATCGCAAATAATCAGCATCATACTCGTCGCTCGATTTTTCTCCTTGTATCGATAAAAGCGATGATATAAACATTACGTGCATGAGGCTTCATTCCAGAATGCCAGAAAAGAATCTGTTACCTTGAGACGAGGGCACCATTCGTTGGACTGGCAGCTGAGCGATATTGCCTGTCACAACCTCATCGGCACATAGGCCCGTTGGCGACAACGGGATCGACGAAAGCCCGAGGGTCGTCGGCGACATGAGATTCAAGGGTCCCCCATCTGCAGGGTGCCGCTTTGTCATGGGACGGCAGTTAGCTGGCGATTCTGCAGATGGAGACGTATTTAAAGGGCCAAAAGTTTGAGAGCCGTAGCGCGAGTTGATTCCTTGAACGGCCGCCTCTCTTTGGAGGGACATTACGGATGCTTGTGGGTAGACGATATTGCTTTTCTTGCTGCTTTTACGCGATGCAGATCCCGTGAAGGTACTTTTCCTCGAAGCAGTTCCCGTGAGGGTGCTTTTCCGCGAAGCTGGTTCGATTTCCAATAAATCAGCGGCAAAAATAGACTGACCAGAAGCTCTCGTCAAATTTTGTCGTCCCGATCTATCAATATTTGAGACTTGATGGCTCTTCAGGGATTCGATAAGGGTGCGTGTTTTGGAGATGAGTCCTCTCTTCCTTCCTATTCGAGCATCACGCAGGTGAACTTGTGAATAAGAGAAGGTCGGGGAGGGCTCTGAGCTGACATGCTGCCCGTGGTCTCCCAATCAAACGAGATATATGACCGAACACACCATTTTCCGATAAGCCCGTCGAGTCCCGCAGATTGGAATCCGAAAAGTACTGCATGCTGACGTCCAATTGTAGTCCAGCTGGGATTTGATGGACGCGATTATCATCGGCGCCTCTTCTTTGAAGTTTTGCTGAGACACATGACGCCTCTAGCGGTATCTCGCCACTTCCGGTGCCCCCGTTACGCAATTTTCCAAGATTGGAACTCGATTCGCCGCTTTCCATCGCCGTGCTAAGTTTGAGTCTTTTCCGAATCTGGGCTGCGGCTCCGATGGCCTCGTGCTTCTTTTGATAGGATCCGATGAGGGCAGCGCGCTTTTCCAAAACAACGAGGTCCAGACTTTCGAGTTCGTTGGCAAGGCGATCGGACTCGATGGTTAAGCTGCGGATCTTGAGCTCGTACACGACCAGCTCGGCATATGAGTCGGGGTCATTTTCCGAATGCTCGCCCGCGGGCGCGTTTGAAGGCGCGTTCGAAGTGCTCGAAGGGACGGCATCACTTAATTGCGATGGCGTCAGCGAATTCGGAGGGGGATGTACCGTGAGATTCGGGGCAGTGCCGAGAGGTGCCAGCATAAGGGGGCGCCCGGCTATGAAGCGAACGTCCATTGATTTCCGGTTAAAGTAGATGCTACAATCGTATGATCCAACCCGGGCGATCTGAACCTAAAGGAAAACCGAAGCGATGGTGAGCTTCGAGAACTAAAGTGCAAGGTGCGCATCCAATTCTCGTTTAGCCTCTTGAACATAGTCGAGCTCCCCGGTAAGCGCGACAGCACAGACATGATCATCATGAACGAGGAGCCGAAGCTCCCAGTAGCCACGTCCACCCTCCCCCCCCCACGCACACACACACGCCCATCACAAAAGATTCACAGGCGTTTGTTACAACTCGGAGGACTTACCGTTGTCAGCCCGAAACTCTTTGTTTTCTGCAGATATCTGCACGAGGCCCAGTGCATATCAAGCACAACGACAGTCGCATGGCAGGAGGTGAGTAACATAATTAGATACAATTTACCAAACCTGGCGGGATAAACTGGACTCTGGCCCCCATAGTCAACGACTCGCTGGCCTACTGTAAAAAGTCTTTGATCGTCAGGCCCGAAGCCCAGGGAAGCAAGGTCAGAGGGCCACTTGATGCGAATCTTGCGAATCTTTAGAAAAGCTGCTTTCAAGATTCTTTGGTTCATAAGGTAGCGCGGCAAGATCGCGATCCTTTGTCAGGTTTGACACGTCGGCACGTTCATCACATCGCATGCGAGCCACGTTTTTATCAATTCTCCATTCCTTCACTCGGCGATAACAGTCTTTTGGTCGATTGCGGTACTTGTGCGCCAAGGTCTTTCCAACGAATCTACATTTCCCTTTGTTCGAACTTCCGGAAGAAGGATATCGAATTAAGTTCGAACATATGGCTTCGATTCTCGCCAATTCTCGCCCGTCCTTTTGTTTCGCGCCACATGACCAACTGACCTCCATCCACCACCACAACTTCGAACTCCCACAACCTTGCAACCGGCAACCGACGCCCTCCCTCCCTCACCCTCCAACACTACCCCAACACTCCCAACTAGAGGGGGTTGCATCTCACTCTATTCACGCGGCACACCCGTCGCCTACTCCGTCGCCATAGTCGGCAAGATCCCGCCCATCTTACGGCAGTCACACAAGAAAGCTTGAAGAGAGGAGGTGGGGGGGGAGGGTGGAGAGGGGGTGAGGAAGGGTTCGGCAGGGGGAGGAGGACAAGAGGGGTTTTCAGAACCAGGATAGCCAGAGGGGATGGAGGAGTGCGAAAGTTGCAGCAACGGGGGAGTGAGGAGGCGGATACGTGGGTCGTAGGAGAGAGACGACTTGGGGAGGGGAAAGGCAACAAGGGGGGGATAGGCAACAAGGGGGCGGGCAAGTCCTTAGGTTCTTAGGTTGAGGCGTTGAGGACACGCCCCTGCTCGCTCAACACCCCGCTCCCGCACGCCTGCCGTAGCCTTCCTCACACAGGTACGGTATCCGCGCGGGACAGCAGACACCGGCCGGCTCGGGTTAGATCGAGGGGGGGGGGGAGTGAAAAGAAACTGCAAAAGACGGCGCTGGGGAAGGAGGGGAAAGGAAGAACAGGGGCAGAGGCAGGTGGGGAGTAACGACCGAGTTCAGACGCTGCTGAGGGTGGCGGAGTGCGGGAGTGCGGGTGGTGGGTGCTGGGCCTGCGGGCATGTGGCCGGCGCGGTGTTGCTGAAGTTGCGGGTGGAAGGAGGGGTTTGATGACCGGAGACGAATCACATTTGGGCATTTGATGATTCTGGAGGACGTCTGAGCCGAGAGAATCGCAGAATCGCCAGGTTTGATACCCCCTAATATTTGTCTCCTCCATGAGCACTCCCATTGCGATTTTCCCCGACCATCTCTGCACGAGCATCGTGGCCTTGCCTTCGCCACCGTTGCCCTCAAATGACCTTTAGAAAGCCATGACTTCAGCTCTTCGCAATTCAAACGGAAAGCAGCAGTCGCTTGGTCGATCACGAAGGCAATAAGCGAAGCAACCCAGGCTGCTTTTCTCTCGGAGGTCCGAACTCCGGCGTCCGAACAGGAGAAGGGGATGGAGGACTTCTGCTGGCCCCGCACTTTCACTTTGTTGCGATCAAGAAACTAGAAATGATGAGCCGCTGGAGTTGGAGGGATATTTTGTCGACGCCGACAATTGTCACGAAATCCGTGCAGAGGGCATGGGCACCAAAGCAAAAGAAAGTTCGAGTAGGGCAAACAAAACGAAAAGAAACAAACACCACTTGCGCAGGCGCGATCAGCGGGAGAGGGGCCTGGACAGGGAGTAGGTGAGGGGGCCGCCAATACTCCAGGACGGACGCGATCGCGCGTGACATTGGCGGGGTCGGAGGTCGATTTTAGGAGGAGGTACATGGCAGACTGTTGAGAGGAGGTTGTCATGCCAGGGGTAGGACGGCGCCCCTAAGCAGTGCCGAAAAGCGAGGGGCACAGGCTACAACATGGGCGCGGGTCGCTGCACCCAAGGACTCGGGAGAGGAGCGAGTGGGGGGGAGAGGCGGGCAGGGCCCAGTGACCATCACAACACACATTCGCGGAGCCCAAAGCGACTCAGGACTCGGATCAAGGCGTGGGGGGTGACTCGCGCTCTTGGCGCCTCAATTACAACCGGCTGGTTATGCCCGTCAACCCCGTGATTGAGAAATGGAGCCCCGAAAGATCTTGCCAGGGCGCCTGGACTTAATTGATCAAGTCCATGAAACTCGACAGGCAAAGGGCAACAATCTCACGCGACCAGGACTGTTTCAACAGCGACAACGGCGAACGCCCAGATTTGTCGAAAACAGGGGCTTTATAAATTCCAGCCCGACTCTATCATATACCGAGAACGGCAAACTTCTCCCCACTCCCAGACCAACTGTCTTCGATCATCATGCGTTTCTCCTCAACCATCTCCATGGCTGTCCTCGCCCTCTCAGGAGCCCTCGCCGCTCCGGCTCGCCGCGACACGCCTGTGCCGATCCGCGGTGATTTCACCACTCGCTCTGGGCCTGTTCCCGCCGATACGGTCGCCGACATCGAGCGGTTCGTCGGGTATGCCGGCGCCGCTTACGACAATGCTTCCAGCATCGCCTCCTGGACCTGCACGCACTGCTCGCTCTCCCCGCAGCTGGAGAACATCACGGTGATCGAGGGGAACCGCTTCCTGGACAGCAGCATCTTTGAACTCGAGCAGGCGTAAGTGTTTGGATCTTACATGGCGCGGGATGGAGGACCCGCGGGATGGAGGACCTCGATTGACGAACGTTCCTGGTGGAAGGCGAGGTGGAAGCGGCTTGGGCTGATGAGAGTAAAGGAGTTCAGAAGATGATCTCCGCCTGACATCCCCTGCCGCCTCCCCCTTCCCTTACAGGTTCATCGGTGTCGACAACGAGCGCCAGACCATCGTCGTTTCCTTCCGCGGTACTATCTCCACGGTTGTCTCCTGGCTCAACGACTTCAATGCCCTTCTCGTCTCGGATGACTACCTGCCCGACGGTGTTCTCATTTCCCAAGGATTCCAAAAGGCGTACGCGACCGTCCGCTCGCAGATCCAGGCCACCCTCCCGGGCTACGTCAGCTCAAACCCCGGATTTTCCATCGCGTTTACCGGTCACTCCCTCGGTGGTGGTAAGCTTTCTCCAGCATATCTGTCGCTTCCACGTTGGCCGTTGCATTGCGGAGCCTCAGACCAGGGGCAACCTGTCAAATGATATCTCCAGATGATATTTTAACGCCCCCTCCCTCCTCTCCCCAGCCACTTCAACCCTCGCCCTCGCAGATGCGCTGGATTACCTCTCCGGCACCGTCTCCCCCTCCGACATGTACCTCGTTAACTACGGATCCCCGAGGGTCGGCAACACCAAATTCGCCCACTTCATCAACAACGCCAACTTCGGCGGCATCTGGCGTTCAGCCAACTTCCACGACGCCGTGCCCCTTGCTCCCATCAACATCTTCCCCTTGTTCGACTACAAGCACGTCGGCGTCTCGGCCATCGGTATCGACGCGTCCGCCAACCCGCCCAACCCCACCTTCTGCGGTGGCGATCCCAGCAGCGAGTGCACCTTCGAGAACCTCAACCCCCTCACTTACCAGGATAACGTAAGTCATTGTTCATGGCAGGTGGTGTGGAAGTTGGGCGAACTCCACGGAAGACGGTCGCTTACAGATAACTTCATAATCTTCCCCGTCTTCGAATAACAGCACATCCACTACTACGACGAGCTGATCGCTTTCCCCATTGGCTTCATTGGTCTGACCGCCGGACGTTAGAATGTAAAAAGAACCGCTTCTTGATAGATATAGATACATAATAAGAAATAATAGGAAATAGAGCTGACACTTCGGCCCCTTGAGAACCTGCTCCCCTACCGTGTGTTGCCAGCTCTCAATGCGGCCCTCGCGATTTCAGAATCACGACATATCGACGCTTACATTCCTCTCCACTTCTCCATTTCTCTTTCCCACGTGATGGTCGCGTTCGGGATCGCCGGACCCCTCCAGCCCCTCCCTCAACCGTCAAGCCCACTCGTCGATCCTTTCTCATAAGGTCTTTATTACCGAAGCCGGTGTATTGCGTATTATCGTAATTATGTGAAGGGAGGGTCCCTTGGAGCTTACCGACGTATGATCTCCCCTCCTTGTCGCCGCCGCCTTATCATCCTGTGTAGAGCGCACACATTTCCTTGTGTGAAAACCAAAAAGGAAGAACATCTATTTCGAAACGATGCTTGTTAGTAAGACTCAGTACAAAGAGTCTTGAGGCAGCCAGTTGTGCGAACCGATGCCTCCCTGCTGGATCGCAACCTTTAATAAATCCTCCTCCACAGACGACACCTTTCGCCCGGATAAACTAACACAAACTCATGAAGCGGATTATCACCCGATTCCTCCCTCACAAACGGCCTTTGCCTCCCGGTCCTCACCCACCCGAATTCCATATCCTACTCTATAAGCGAATCCATCACAGCCACTATCCAAATATACAACCGCCTCGCCCCAAGCTCGCGGCCGCGCGCGATTACTGCGCGCACCAGATCACCGCCGGCGCCTTGTATCTGGTACGCAATGTCCACTGCGATCAGTCCGGCCACCATCGAGTCGGTTTCTTGGCCGCCTTGGATTAAGGTTCCGGTTTTGGGGTCGTAGGGCTCGCTCGAGTTGCACGACGCCGAGAGAGTTGCCTGTGGGTAAGAGGAGAGTCAGGAGGTGCACATGTGGGGAGTGGAGCTCGGAAATGAAGCTTTGGAGGGTGATTCGGTCTTGGGTGATGACTGGGGGGAGGGGGGCGAGGGGC